>OZ024741.1:208511007-208548507 GCA_964016885.1 Eledone cirrhosa | reverse complement strand
TATGTCTGCAGCAACTGAATAAATTTGTCCGTAAATTAAGGGAATTTTTAGATTTTAGTATAAAGAATATCTCCTCCGCGCAGAGGTCACATGTCTCAGAGGATGAATTAAAAGGAATCCCTCTTGAGACTATATTCCAAGCCGTTGAATATCCAACGTTATCATGCCTAAGTTGCCAGAGTAGGCCTGATAGTGATTTTTTGCTTGGATCTGTGAAAGAATTCTTGTGGTTATTATAGCGAAGTTTAAATTCTGTTGAGGTGGAACCAACATAGTTAAAAGAATTTAAGTCCGTTTTAACATTACAGTTGTATATTATATTTTTAACTAAGCAATTGTTATTTAACGGACATTTAGATCTATCTCTACAGTTACATTTGTTAACTTGGATATTATTTATGCTATTATCGGTATTTTGGCTAGGTTTTAAATTCCTATTATTTATTCTATTAATATTTTGTGCTAAATTTTTGGTGGATGAGTAGGTTAATTTTATAGTATGTCTATTGAAAATTGAGTGATACCTATGTGTTCTAGGGAAGGCGATTATCAAGAGCATTAAAAAATAGTTTAGCGATGTGGGTTTTAATGTTTAGTGAGAAGGGGGGGGGGGCAAACCATATTATATTCCTAGTTCTATTTCTTTTTTGGCTTTTGGAATTATTGTAATGCTTTTTATTATAGTTGTTAAAGTTGTTGCCGTAATTAAAATTGTTGTTATTTTGGTTAGTTTGTCTATTATTATCTATTATTATCTATAAACAATTATATATATATATATAATATATATATATATATATAATTGTTTCTACTTTAGGAACAAGGCCAGCAATTACTCAGTACATTACTGGTACTTTATTTTATAGAGCCCGTAAGGATGAAAGGCAAAGTTAACCTCAGCAGGATTTGAACTCAGACTGTAAAGCGACGTAACTATGCTAGAAAGCATGATATATATATATATGGACTTACGGTCATAATGTTGTGGGTTCGATTCCTGGGATGGGTTGCGTGTTGTGTTCTTGAGCAAAACCCTTCATTTCACGTTGGTCAGTATACCAGCTGGACTGGTGTCCTGTCCAGCGAGGAGTCTTGTACTCTCAGTTACTTCACGCCATAAGCATCGAGAGAAGCACCGGCCAAACGAACCTTCCGGTTGAAGACATACTTTAGACTTAGGCGCGCTCTATCATCCACTTCTAAAAAATATATCATACACAAAACGTTAAGCGTTAACATAATATATCCCATCCATATACTGTACCGATTGTGTTATTATTTCTGTTTACCTTTTACACACACACACATGCACACACGTATATATATATATATATATATTATAAAACTTTGATTAAAAGAATTAGTCTGTGTGGGTACAATGATAACATCGTTAAAAACAGGTGGGACAAACTCAGAACATAAAGAACCAGAGTAGTCACTGCAAGACACCTCGTCCGATGCGTTAAAATTTCCCCTAATCCTTACCATGGACTTTATTCATCAAACACTGAAAAGTAAAATTGAGTTCTCAGAAAGCTGCAACGAATACAATAGTGTTCTATTCGACCCTCTATCGACTTTGCCAATTTGCCGACACGATAGGGAATAATCGATTAAATCGAGACCTGTACATGATTGGTACTATATTTTAGTGACCCTGTAAGGATGATTTGATCAGCCACCTGGTTTGATCCCATCGCTTAGTTCTTGGTTACTTTTAGCGGAATCCATATTATCGCATACATTCGTATCAGGTCTCCGGACAGGAGATAATGTCTTTTCTTCCTATTACCCGTCTTGCAGTTCCTAAAAATATATGGTCAAGGGAGCTCCACTTCCCTCTCTGACTAAACTGTAAACATATTTATTCAGTCGAACTCAGTACTTGACAAGTATTTTAGTTTAATGACCCTAGAAGAATTAGAACTGAGGTAGAAAATATCACAAAGTCTTTGGCTGGAAATTCATTTACAAACACACTCCAGTCCAACAGACGTGCTGCTTCATATCACTACCTTTTCTACCGCTACTACAATGGCTTCTGCTCCTCACTGCTCTCTACTTTTGTACCATTTCCTCTCAATGACTTCTGATTACCTCATCTCTCCTCTCATCAACCATCTCTTGCCCAATACCATCAGTCTTTTCTGCTTTTAGAGTCGGTTTATCTAAATCCCTCCTTATTAATGTATTTACTATAGGTATTGATTCAAAAACAGTTTTACTGAAACCAATGGCATTTCACAGCTCTTGGAGGGCATGTAAAAGCCACAAGAAGTACTCCTTCCTCCAGACTTAACAAGAACAAAATAAACAACCTGACACTCTAACAATTCTGCCAGCCTTTTATCGTTTTTGAGACCATACTATTAAAAGTTTATTTTACAAAAGCCTTCCATACCCCAATCACAGTTTTGACCTCTTTATACGACAATAAGATCTGAACAACAATAATATGTCATCACCATATCAGGGAGAACATACCCATATTTCGTAAACATGTCAACTTCCCCATGTTTCGTAAACACGTGAACAGAATTAAAGCAGTAAACGTTGGTATTTAACCAATAAACACGAACAGCTGATTTATATTACTCCGTGCGTCTATTGCCGTTGTCTTTATATATTTCAGCTGTTTCATTATCTGGATTCTAGCGGTTGACCAATAGGTAACATATGAAATGAATCCACAAGGTTTTATTTTTCCACTAAATCTAAGCAAATATAGGGAATTTGCTAAGTCAAGGAATCAAGAAATACGTTGTATTATTTAGCCCAAGTTAGATCTAATACGGCAGATGGAGATCAGAATGTCTCAGCTATAACCGTGCCATTTTTTCTGACGTAGTGTATTTAGGACTACTGTAGCAAGTTAAAATTATCACACAGAACTATCTCGTTGGATTATTGTTTTGTTATTTAGCCTTATTTAAAGGCAAATCCAACATACCTATGATTAAAGGTTTTCCAGTCATGACCATCCCAGGATATATTCAGAGTATATTTAAAATTACATCTTCCAATGTTTAAATTTTTAGCAGAGACTCCCTCGTTGGCTACATAAAATGTTTATTATTAAGACCAGGCATTTCCACGTACCCTCATCTTCCCCGAAAGATATACAGTCCTAAAGCAGTGACAGTCAGTATGGAAAAATTAAGTTTACAGTACCAAGGAAGAAAATGCTAACCTACTAGGCAGCTTACGTTTTTACTTCTAATCTGATGAAGGAACTTTCTAAAACCGTAGTTTTCAGTCATAACACAACTGATACACACACACACACACACACACACACACACACACACACACACACACACACACACACATTCATATAAGTAGGCTGAATTTACTTGCAAACCGCCAGAGATTCGATTTTACTGATTTTGGGTTGCGCCTTATTATATCCGTATATTGTCTAAGACCTCTATATCTCCTCTGGGAGGTACATTGACGAACATTACACTCTGGTATTTATTGCTGTCATACCACGAGTTGACTTTATTAGTCTTCTTAATTCTTTCTATCTTATTCCAAAAATTGCTCCCATACATGGGGCAAGTCCCATTCGACAATATTTGTGGATTTGGCCCTGATTCCTTTATACACCCTGTTCATGTCTCTCTGATTGTAGCCAGAGAACTGCATACGGTCGATGAAGTGTTGTATTTGTCTCTCAAATTCTTCCTCGTCACTCTAATTCACAATTAATATGTTAATGATCATGTTATCCGAAACGGCTGAGTTTAGGTGGATCAGGTATTTGGAGGCCATGGGTTTGGCATAATGTGAATGGAGGATTTGTTTTATTACTAATTGTTTCTAACCAGGGTTCTGTGTTTAGTACAGGTAATCCATGGTTGAGGTTTTTGGTTGGGTAGTTTACAGTTACTTTAATACTCTGGTGGATGGAGTTAGCTATTTGCTAGATGCTTTCCATGGTGTTTCTTTCTAATTCCTGATCATTCTCCTGAAATCAAATATGTTTCATGTGTAGCATAACATAAATATACATATTTGGTGTTTCGTTTATTTTTAGGGTACTGCATTATATGTTAAATTATGGTTTTTATTTTACAATTAATAAACTTTTATAATCCGTTTTCTATTGTTTTATGACATTCTATATAATACATTAAGTTATCAAATATTGTTGTTGTTTTCTTATCTAGTTTCGTTTCGTATTCTGTATTATATATTACAGTATTTTAGATGCAGCAACAAGAAAATGGTGTATTTGTGTTTACGATGTACATAACAGCTTCAGTCGTGGAGTTATCTCTTGTATGTAATACTTTTGAAACTTCTAACAATATCTAAATTCCTTAAGGTATGTAGAGCAAGGGACAGATACCTCGTAACTATCGTGGTATGGCCTGCCGCTCTACATTGAAACATATGTATAATTAAAATTGTTTTAAGTATAACTGTTATTCTCTCTCTCTCTCTCTCTCTCTCTCTCTCTCTCTATATATATATATATATATATATATATATATATATAGAGAGAGAGAGAGAGAGAGAGAGATAATTTAATATATCTACTAACATAAGCGCACACATATATATATATATACATATATATATATATATATATATATATATATATATATATATATATATATATATATATAAGCAAAAGAATGAGTGAATGAAAGAATTACAAGCCGTTAAAACACATCTTTATATAGCTCTTACACGTGTTTGGCCCAGGGTGCTCATCGGAGGCAGATACTCATAACCCCTTATATATATATATATATATATATATATATATATATATTCGAGGTGTGTCAGAAAAGAAACATGACTCAGGACTAGGGTTGCAAAAGCTATTTCAACTCCAAACTACAAACTACAAAATAACCCCACTCGAATCTAATGTACTTTTCCATCCTTCTCCGCTATGTCTCCATGCACTCCTGGAATGATTTCCCCGGGATTCCTCGCAGCTCCCTCGTCATGGCCTTCTTGATAGCTTCCACGTCCGGAAAACGTGTCCCCATGACTTATCACCGCTGATGACTCTCCCCAGCAAGTCTGGTTCGGTTTCGAAACGCTTGAGGATGTCCTGACATACCGGCATGCTCCGCCCCTTCTGATTATTGTTCAGCAGCTTCGGTACCACCTTCTCGCAGATCTTCCACATGTCCAAATTTTTGGTGATAATCTTCAAAGACTGTCGTGGTTCATGCTCAGCTAACTTGAGGTCATTCGAACAATCAGCCGACGATCGCCATGCACCACCTACCTCATTCGCTCTACGTTGGCCCCAGCCCCGCTGGTTGAAGACTTTCTGCTCCTGGGATTGTCTTCGAACCTTTTGTGCCACTCGAAACACCGTGAGTGCGATATCGTCTCATCCTCGTACACTTACTGCAGTATTCCGAGTGCCTCTGACGGAGTTTTTCCCAGCCGGACCAGAAACGTCAGATTGGTTCATTGCTCTGTACACATCGCTAAAAATCGCCTAAAATTGAGGTGTTGTTAAGAAAAGCACGTGAAAAAAACATACAATGGCTGCAGAGAGCTGAGATTGCAGGTATATATTCCTCGGTGACGCAACCCGCTAATCGCTACCCCACTCATATCTCACACAGCACGTCAAATCGTAACGTTTCTGACACAACTCGTATATATATATATATATATATATATATATATATATATATATATAAATTCATATATAAAATATGAAGCATACAAACCCTGAAGAGAAGAAGGAAATGAAGTAAGACAGCAAAAAGACAGAGCATAGATATAAAGAAGGATTAGTAATGAGGTGGTGCTGTTTCTTGATAGAATGAGAAGGACAAGTGGTGGTGGATGTGATGGTGCTTTTAGTGGCTGGACATGAATCATTCCTATATCCACTTTAGTTATATCGGTTTAGACGGGAAAAGTGAGGAGGGTCAAAATCAGTTCCCAGAACTGGGATCTAAAGTTGTAATTACTGCCCTGTCCAGTCGATATAATTATTAGGTAAGCGGAAGATCGTGTAGATGAAGAATATGAAGAAGAATAAAAAGATGAAGAAGAACGACATCATCATCAACAAGAAGAACAACTACAGAAACACCAACGACAACAATAATATCAATAACAATAGCAATAGGTTTAATGATTCCACCCGCAACCCACCCCAAAGAAAAAGATGGCAACAAACGAGAACATTGATAATAATGACATCAACTGTAACGACAATAAAAACAACGATAATAATAACAAGAGAAATAACAACGTTGATAACAACAACAACAGCAGTGACAACAACGACAATAAACATAACAATAGCAACAATAATAATTGTTTCTACTTCTGGCACAAGGCCAGCAATTATTCCAGTACATGACTGGTACTTTATTTTATCGATCCCGTAAGGATGAAAGTCAAAGTTAACCTCAGCGGAATTTGAACTCAGACCATAAAGGGCCGTAACGCTTTGCTGCAAAGCATAACGTCCGACCCTCTACCGATACTGCCAATCCACCGCCATTAGCAACAGTAACAACAATAATAATGACCATAATTATAAGAACAACAATAATTGGGGGAAAATAAACATTATTATTATTATTATTATTATTATTATTATTATTGAATGCTATGGTTGACGGAGGCTCGGCTCTGTAAGGTATTGTAAATTTTGAACGCTATAACAATTGTAAATTATTTAGAACTTTTACCAACTTGTAGACAAAAACACCCTCCTCCTCGTGAGAGGGGTCTTTCTGCCCGTTATTTGGCCCTTCGGGGTTAAATAACTGCTTATTGGGGTTTTGTGTCCAATATTTATTTTAAACAAAAAAAAAACAACATGGCTACGAAAAAGAATTTTCATAGGTCACTCCCACTCATTCCGTCTTCTTCCTCAATCGTCACTACAGCAGAGAGAAGATTGTCTCTCTCCCTCCCTTCTTTAAATGTGTCTCTCTCCCTCCCTTCTCTTTCGCAAGCGACGACAGAAAAGAAAAGTCTCGTGCAAAGCGTGCAAGATTTCTCCACGACGACGACGACAACGACGACGAAACAGGTGTGCGGGAAATACGAAAACCCATTTCATTCGTCTGACGTCAGGAATAATAGTAGTAGCAGCCGTAATAACAACAGCAACAGTAACAATGAAATCAACAGTAGCAGCCGCAACAGCATCAGCAGCAGCATAAACAACAACAGCATTAGCAGCAGCAACAACAACAACAACCACAGCAACAGCGGCGGCGGCAGTAGTCGTAGTACCTGCAGCAACAACAAAAGTAACAGCAGCTCTGACGACAACAACAACAGCAGCAAAGAAAAACCAATCTCGTTTGCAGGTATCGCGAAGAACCTGGAAACAATCCTCATAACAAATGAGGAATTACAGGAAGCGAAGAAGATGGTGACAAAAACTGGACACCGAGCAATCTGCAAGGCAGCGGAAAATTTTTTCGAAACCCAACAGCACTGTACGGTCACGTACCGTACAGTAAGTACAAAATCCCGTAGGGTGGAAAGAGCCACAGAGGCTCAAATACAAAAAGCCTTGGGGTCTGTGTGGCAGCGGAAAACACACATCACCCGAGGCAAGAAATATGCCACCGTAGACGTACTTTTTGCCACACCCCAGGAGGCAAATGCTCAATCCGTAGTGACCCTAAGGAGCGAGGAAATGGTGTTCGTGCCCTCCTACTGCGGGCAAAAAATTGTGAGGGTCAAACTGACCCACGTCCCCCCCGGGAGGGCCCCTTCTTGGCTGGCCGCGTCTGTCCTCGTCGGAATCGAGGACAAAACAACTGTACTGCAAGTACAGAAAAAAGTAAGAGAAGATTGGGTCGGCACCTCCATTGAGATGTTAATTCAAACCAACCAGGAGTGCATCGAAGCTATCCCAGATGTGATAGACTTCGATAACGGCACTCAACTGCCCATAAGTGTTGAGGGCAAACGCCCAAAATGCTTTCGCTGGGGATCGAAGACTCACCTCAGGGCCTTCTGCAACGAGAAGACCCCGAGAAAGGAGAAAATCCCCCTCCTTCCGAAACCGGCTCCACGGCTACCAGCAACAGGACAAGCGGCAACCAGAAACGATAAGTCCGTGGCACCCATACCCACGCCACGGAAATCAAAAACAGTAGCAGCAGTGGAAGTATTAACAACAACAACAACAGCAATACCAAATGCAGCTGCAACAGAGACTCCAGTGCAAACATCACCAACAACAACAAGTGAAAGAGTGGAGCTGGTACCCCTCCCCGACCACACAGAATCAGACATGGAGTGTGAGGTGGGAGAGAGATGGCAAAAGGTCGTAAGAAGGCACAAACGCAGATGCAGCGCATCGTCGCCTTTGAAAAGGGAGGAAAGAAATGAAAAAAGGGTAAAGTCTACTGCAAAGAGACTCACAGCAGCACCACCAACACCATCACCACCCACACTAGCACCACCATCACCGCCGGCGACAACCCCACTGCCAACAACAACAACACCTTCAACACCACCACCACAAGCACCAACATCGCAAACACAACAACAAAACACACACACCCAGCAAAAACGACAAGAAAATAGCAGAACCACACCCCACCCCCAGAAAAACAAATGCACGGCAATAAATACACACAACAAGAAACTAATGACTTACATAATTGAACACACAGACATTTCACAACACGACTACATAATACCAGCACCAATCAAAACGCCAACTAACATAAGACTGCTAAAAATAGCGCAGAAACAATACACAAACATTAAAACGAAATTCCCCAACGCAGTTGGTGAATTCAGAGACCTAGGAGGAACTATCAACCGAAGAGTATATTCGGACATACTCATAGAAGAGCCGATGACCAGCCGAAGGGACGATTCAATGGTCCCTTCACCAGACGATCAAGTGAAAAGGGATGTAAAAACCATCCCTCTTCTACGAAAAGTACGGTAAGTGGTCTATCCCATCTTTCCCACTCTATTTTAAACGTGACCTCACTCAGAATAGGCAGCATAAATGCGCGTGGCTTGGGGTCGTCATAGAAGCAGGGTCACCTGCTCAACGACCTCAGGTCACTAAACATAGATGTAGTGGCCATCAGCGAGACCAGAATCTCCGAAGCACGGGCCTTCGCACCGATCTTCGGCGGCTATGATGTGTACGCATCTCCCAGCCGTCCTGGATCGGGGGGAGGAGTTGCTGTGCTTTTTCGAAGAGGTTTAGATCTCGCCATACGGGCCATCTTCCTGGACCCAGAGGGTAAGTTGTTAGTGCTGGACGTGACCAGCGGAGACGGGCAAGCTTTCAGGATAGTGGCCGTCTATGCCCCAACAGGAGCAGGGCGGCCTGATTTCTTCCGGCGTCTGGAGACCTTTCTTGGAACGTCCCGCTCTTTAGTGTTAGTGGGCGACTGGAACGGGATCTTAGATGCCAGCTGGGACTGTGTGGGATTAGCGGATAGGGGTGGAGGGTGCAAGAGCCTCACCAACCTGCTCAGGCGTTTTGAACTGTCTGACAGGTACCGATTGGATTTCCCGAATGTACCAATGTGGACTTGGACAAATCGCATAGGGCCATCCAGATCATATCTAGATAGAGTATTTTGTAGGGAAATAGATAGGTCTAGCATAGACTGTCCACAATTCAAGATAGTCAGTTACACGGACCACAAATTCGTGATCTGTGTGCTTGACTTAGATAGGCTTCATAGACGAGGACCCGGCTACTGGAAGCTAAACGCATCCTTACCAGCGCGCAAGGCCTACAGAGACCGGATTAGCGAACTAGTTAAGCGGGCGTTGACGGGGGCCATCGTCAACAACAAGTGGTGGTTTGCTCTGAAAAGAGCGATTAGAATAGAATCCATTAGGTTTAGTAAGGATTTAGCAATAGAGAAAAATAGAGCAGAGGGAGAACTAGTTAGAAAATTAGACGAGGCGCTTAGCAAAGGCATCGCGACCTACGTGCTTGCGGCGAAATTGGCCCTTGACCAATTCTTCAATGCAAAGCACGAAGGCTGCGTTGTCAGAGCAGGGGTGCGTGCTCTCAGACACGAGGGGACGAAAGCCGTTCAATGGGCCCGAGTGGCGGAAGCGCGTCGTGTCAACAAAGCCACGATCCGGTCTTTAGTGGACCACGACGGGCGCATGCTACTCGTACCCGGGCAAATGTGTGAAGCTTTTCAGCGACACTTCGCTCAGCTGTTCGGGGGCAGCGGTGGGCCGGGTCGAGGGTGGACTTTAGTGTCTACCTCGAGGGACTGCGCGGCTCTCGGCCACCGAGGCGAAGTGTTGCGAAAAGCCGATAACAGCCGCTGAAGTAAGGGAGGCAATGACTGGCTGCACAAGGGGTAAATCGCCTGGTTTGGATGGTCTGCCCTATGAACTTTACGTACAGATGCCAGACTTGTTCGGAGGCCTCTTGGCGGACGTCTACTGCAACTGGCAACAGAACGGAAGAATTCCCAGTCCTGTGAGCCGAGGAGCGGTGGCACTGCTGAGAAAGGATCCGAACAAGGGGGATAACATAGATCATTTCCGGCCCATAACACTGCTAAACACAGTTCAAGATTTTGGCCAAGGTGCTAGCAAAGAGGTTGGCGCTTGTCGTTGGTGGTCTGGTGGGAGAGGCGCAAACATGCGCCATTCCCGACAGATCCATCCACGACAACCTCCACCTCATGCAATACATCGTAGAGAGGGTAGCTAGGGAACCTGGAACGGGTGGGTCCTTGATCAATTTAGATCAGTCGAAAGCTTTCGATAGGGTCGACCATCGTTACCTAGCGGCAGTCCTGAGGGCGGCTGGCTTTGGGCCCGTCTTCAGAGGCTGCATCGCTGCCATGCACAGCGACATCTGCTCTGTGGTGAGAGTGAACGGTCACCTGTCGGAACCGTTGAACATCATGCGCTCGGTCCGCCAAGGATGTCCCCTCTCGTCCCTCTTGTACGTATTGACTCTCGAGCCATTACTGCACAAACTGGAGACGTTGAGGCGCATCCCGCGCGAACTAGGATGCGGAGGATCCGTGTCAGCACATGCGGACGATGTCACCGTAGTGGTGTCGAACGCCAAATACATCGAGGCGATCGGCACTACACTAAGAGAATACGAAGCGGTGACAGGAGCAATGATCAACCAGGAAAAGTCAGTGGGCATGCAGCTCGGCACCTGGAGAGGCAGGTCCACCCCATCCAACAGCGTCGTCGGACGCTGGACGGACGGACCTGTTAAATTGCTAGGCGTCTGGTTCGGTCCGGACCTCCAGACGGACAAAAACTGGGACGAGGTGACGAGCAGGGTGGCTTCTCTCACCCAGAAATGGGCGGAGAGGAAGCTATCCCTGAAAGGTCGAGTGGAGGTGGCTAACGCGTACATCGCGTCTGTCATCTGCTACCGCCTGACCGTCGTACCTTGTCCTAAGCCTCGCCTGACTGCGCTGGAGCGTTTGCTCTTTCGCTTTTTGTGGAAGGGACGCGCTCCGATGGTCAGGCGGTCCATCTGTTGTCAACACCCGCTACGTGGAGGGCTGGGCATGCCGTGGCTGATGATGCGCAGGCACGCGCTCAGGCTACGACATCTCCACCTCTTCCTTGACGGTGATCAGGTGTGGTCGCCGTTTGCTAGACACGTATTTCCCCAGCTCGTTTCCTTGACGGAGCTGCAGTCCTGGGTCAAGCGAAGACCGAGAGGGAGCGCCTGGAGACTGGAATGTCTTCAGGCGCTCACAGCGCTCGACCAATCGGGCAATGTGATCGGTGGAAACTCCACCTCGGCGTTCTATAGAGGATTAGTGGAGGGGAAGAGCGACGACGTACTTGGGGAAACTCTAGGCGTCTACGAAAATCAACTAGCCAATCTCTTCGGAAGAACTTTCGGGCCAGGGCCTATGGACAACTTCCAGAAATCTCTGGCCTGGCAGTGCTACCGAGGAGCCTTGCCAGTTCGGGATAAACTCTACAGGCATGGAGGTGCCGTCAGTCGGGAATGTCGGAGATGCGCGCAGGGCGACGAAACCGTCCTGCACGCACGGCGACGAAACCGTCCTGCACGCACTCGTCCAGTGTCCGAAAATTGCTGACTTGTCGAACACCTGCTGTCGCGTTTAGGACGGATCCGGCTATCATCTGAGTCCATCGTGAGGATTGCCCCGCCCTCCTCCTTTAGCCGGGAAGGGCAGGCAGTTTTTATCTGTCTGGTGGCCATGACGAAAGAGATAGTATGGTGGACACGTTTGAAAGGGCTGAAGATGAGCACTTACCTCTTCGGTGATGCTCTGATTGACTTTTTCAAATTTCATTTGAAAAGGAAAATCAGAGTAGAGAGGGAAGTGCTCTCTTCCCAGCATTTTGTTGAAAGATGGGTGAGAGAAGCAAGAATGGCCCGAGTGAATGGGCCTACTCTGAGTATATATCTGTAAATTAAAGGTGGAAAACTGGGAGAGGGCACTTGCCTTGGTGGTCAGGGTCATTGTGACCTTTTACTGGGCTTTCTCCACAAATGTCCCTCCGAAGTCTCCCCCCTATTGGGGAATTTTTCATTGTTATTTTTTGTTACATCCTCTGTTTTTGTTTTTTACACGCAGAAATGCCCATTTGTACCGTCCTGTATTGTCCTGCACTGTCCTTAATGTCTACTTTATGTAAACCCTTGTGGTTAATAAAGAAATCATTCTTCTTCTTCTTCTTCTTCTTCTTCTTCTTCTTCTTCTTCTTCTTCTTCTTCTTCTTCTTCTTCTTCTTCTTCTAACTTCACTATTGCTGTGCTGAAATGGCATCAGATTATGTGTTTCCGGTTTTGACTGGGGCTTTTTATTATATCAACATATAAGAGGCCAGGGGGGACGTTTTGATGGTAATGTTGTTGTTTTTGCTAGTGGTGCTGGTGGTTGAGGAATGGATTCTAAATACACAATCAGATCAAACAACGATACATAGAGACACGCACACACACACACACACACACACACACACACACACACACACACACACACACACACACACACACACACACACACACACACACACACACACACACACACACACACACACACACACACACACACACACACACACACACACACACACACACACACACACACACACACACACACACACACACATATATATAGATATATATAAGTACTCACACTTATACAACCTCACTACCATGCCAAAATGAAGTTGTTGGTTCGAGTGGAAGTGTATGGTGGGGAGCTTGTCTATTTGGATTGGACTCTACAGATAGCGGCCAGGAGATAGATAGATAGATAGAGAGAGAGAGAGAGAGAGAGAGAGGGGGGATATAGAGATAGGAAGAGAGGAGGGAGAGAGAGAGGGAGGGATATATATATAGAGAGAGAGGGGGAGGGAGAGAGGGAGATAGGCCGATAGATAGATAGATAGATAGAGAGAGATATCTTTCTTTATTTGCCACAAGGGCGTACAAGGGACATTACAAGACGTCAGGGCAGGGTTTTTACATAAAAATCGTATAAACATTAATGAATAACTATAAACTATATAGAGAGATAAATTTTTTTATTAGCCACAAGGGCACAAAAGAAGGGGAAAATACAAATGGGGAGTTAACATACAGGTATATGAAAATAAAACTATTAATGAAATAACAAATAACAATTGAAATCCCCAATGGGGGGGGGGGGGCGTTACGCAGGGGTTGTACACACCCCGAAAAAATATACAACCCTCATCTCTTTTTCCTCAACCCAGAGGCTTATATAGAGAGAAAGCCCAACCACTCGGGCCATCTTTGCCACATTCACCCACCTTTCATAAAACTTGCTGGGGTACAGCACCTCTCTCTCCATCCTGATTCTTCTTCCAAAATGATATTTGAAAAAACGAATCAGTTGTTTGCCGGAGAGAAAGGTGTCTGACCTCAGCCCTTTTAACCTCGTCCACGATATAACCTCTTTCACCATAGCCATAACACATAGGAAACCGCCTCTCCTTCATTTTTGAAGGAGGGTTGGCGGTTTCATAGTGACAATGGACTCGGTGGTCAACTGCATTGGTCCCACCCGCGACAATAGTCGTTCTACATAGCCCCACATGTCGGTAATGCCCGGGCAGTGTACAAATGCGTGCGCGACGGTTTCCTCGTCGCGCACGCATCTCGGACAGATCTTTTTCGAAGGGCCTCTACCCGGGCACCCGTGTCTGTAGAGCTTGTCTCGAACTGGTAGAGCTCCTCGGTAGCACTGCCAGGCCAGGGACTTTTGGAAGTTGTCCATCGCTCCCGGGCGGAAGGCTCTACCGAACCGACTGGCCAGTTCATCTTCCTCTACGCATAGAGTTTCTCCGAGCGCGTCGTCGCACTTGCTGCAGACCAACCCTCTCTAGAATGACGAAGTGGAGTCTCCACTGATCGCCGGCTCCTCCTGCCAGAGGTCTGTGAGCGCCTGAGCACATTCGATGTGCCAGTCGCCCATTTTCCTCGGTCTTTGCTTGACCCAGGACTGCAGCTCGGTCAGCGAGACGAAACGTGGGCATGCTCGCCTCACGAACGGTTGTCCGGTGAGGAATACGTGGAGGTGCCGAAGCCTGAGCGCGTGTTTGCGCATCGTCAGCCACGGCATCCCCAGCGCTCCGTTTGAAGGGTGTTGGCAGCAGATGGATCTTCTCACCAAAGGAGCCCGCTTCTTCCAAAGAATTGGAAGAGCTCACGCTCCATTTTGGTGAGCGTTTTGACTGGACAAGGCACGACGGTCA
This sequence comes from Eledone cirrhosa, assembly GCA_964016885.1. Taxonomy (NCBI): domain Eukaryota; kingdom Metazoa; phylum Mollusca; class Cephalopoda; order Octopoda; family Eledonidae; genus Eledone; species Eledone cirrhosa. Next base: position 208,533,804 of record OZ024741.1, on the reverse strand, counting down.
AGCGGTAGTAGATGACGGACGGTATAAAAGTGTTTGCCACCTCTGCTCGACCTTTCAAGGATAGTTTGCACTCAGCCCACTTCTGGGTGAGCGCAAACACCTTGGCCGTCACCTCGTTCCAGTTCTTCTCCACCTGGAGGTCCGGACCAAACCAGACCCCGAGCAGCTTTACCAGTCCTTCCGTCAAGCGTCCGACGACGCTATTGGAAGGCATCGGTTTGCCTCTCGACGTTCCGAGTTTCAAACCGACGGATTTGTCCCGGTTCAGGTTCGCTCCTGTGAACGTTTCGTATTCCTTCAGTAAGGTGCCGACTTCCCCGATTTGCAAGGTGCTCGACACCATTACTGTCATGTCGTTGGCATAGGCCGACGCCGCTTTTCGCAGTCCTGGTTCCAAAGGGATGCCCTGCAATAATTCCAACCTCCGCAGTAGTGGCTCGAGAGTCAGTACATACAGAAGGGAGGAGAGAGGCCATCCCTGTCGGATGGATCGCGTGATATGGAACGTTTCCGAGAGGTAGCCGTTCACCTTGAACCTTAAGCAGATGGTGCTGCTGTGCATTGCAGCAATCCAACCTCTGAACACGGGTCCGAAGCCTGCCGGCTCGAGCACCGCATCCAGGTAACGATGGTCAACCCTATCGAAAGCCTTAGACTGATCCAAGTTGATCAGGGCCCCACCGAAGCCGGGTTTACACCCTACCCTCTCTATGATGTATCGCATGAGGTGGAGGTTGTCGTGTATGGACCTGGTCGGGATTGTGCATGTCGGCGCTTCTCCCACCAAGTTTTCCACGACAAGCGCCAGCCTCTTTTCCAACACCTACGCCAAAATCTGTAACTCTGTGTTTAGCAGAGTTATTGGCCGGAAGTTGCCTATGTCATCCCCCTTATTCTCGTTCTTCCTGACTAACGTGACTACGCCCTTGGTCACAGAACTGGGAATTCTCCCATTCTGCTGCCAGTTGCAGTAGACCGCTTCCAGGAGACCGGAGAACAAGTCCGGCAATGCTACGTAAAATTCGTAGGGTAGACCGTTGATTTGCGTTTGCCGCATTGGCACAGCGCGTCCTCTATCTCAGCGGCCGAAATCGGCCTTTCGCAGAACTTCGCCTCGCTGTCCGAGAGTCGCGGTAGGCCGTCGAGGTATGGACCGAAATCCATAGCCCCTCCCGGCGCGCCGCCCTGCCCGAACAGTTGAAAGGCCGTGCACATCTGCTTCGGCTCACGTATCACGCGTCCGTCTTGGTCCTTCAAAGACCTAATCGTGTACTTGTTGCCACTTTTCGCCTCCGTCACTGGGGCCCAGCTAACAGCTTTGGCTCCCTCGTTTCCCAGAGCACGTATTTTGCTTCTGACAACGCAGCCTTCATGCTTTGCGTCGAAGAATTGGTCCAAGGCCGTTCTCGTCGCTAGCACGTAGGCTACGTTCCCTCTCCTAAGTACCTCTTCTACTTTATCTACCAGTTCCTTTTCGGTTTTATTTCTATCTAACACTAATTCTTTACTAAAGCCTATCGAGTCTAATCTAACTGCCCTCTTGAGAGAGTACCACCATCTGTTGTTGACAATGGCCACCGTCAAGTGCTGCTTAACTAAAGTGCTAATCCGTCTACTGTAGGCTTTGCATGTCGGTAACGACAAGTTCAGCTTCCAGTAGCGGGGTCCGTGTCTATGGGTTTTGTCAAGGTTGACTAAGCAGCTCACTAATTTGTGATCTGAATAGGCAACCATGAACATTTGTGGACAGCTTAACATGTTCCTATCCTTACGATCTAGATATTCAGCTGCGATTAGTCCACTTCCACAATGGCACAGTCGGAAAATCTAGTCGATATCTATCGGCCAGGTCAAATCGGCCGATTAACTGTTTGAGGCTGTTACACCCCTCTTTATCGGGACATGCTCCCACATAGTGCCAACGTTCATCTAGAATTCCATTCCAGTCCCCCACTAAAAGCAAGGAGCGGGACGTTCCCAGAAAAAGTCTCTAGACGTTTGAAGAAGTCTGGCCGCGGGGTCCCGGATGGGGTATATGCGGCCACCAGCCTGAAGGCTCCACCTTCACTTCCGTCAACGTCTAGGACTACCAGTCGACCCTCCGGGTCCAGATGTACCGTCTGTGTTACGAGGTCCAGGTGTTTCCGCTGCAAAACGGCAACCCCACCCCACCTCCCGGCTGATAGAGAGATGCGTAGATCTCAAAGTCGTTAGAGAGATAGATAACAAGACAGAAACCAAGACAATGAGTGTGTGTGTGTCTATCGGTCAGTTTTACATTTAGTGCAGACAATTCCAGTTTGATATCTTATTAAGCCCGTTGTTTGTTTTTACGATGATATTGTTATTGTTATTGTTGTTACAGTTGTTATGTGGATGTTGTTACTACAGTTGTTGTTATTGTTTTTGTTGTTACAGTTGTTATGTGAATGTTGTTGTTGTTACTACAGTTGTTGTTGCTGTTTTTGGTTTTGGCTGCGATCAGACCGGCCAGTGAGATAAAAGGATCGATTGCAATGCCTCTGTTGTTGTTCCTATTGTTACAATTGCTGCTGTTGTCGATGCAACTTTTGTTGTTGTTGTTATTTAGCTCAACCCTGACTGACCAGACATATGGCCTTCCCGTCATTTTTAGATGTGCACCTACAAATAACCTATCAGCTGGTAGACGTATGGCGTATTCCACGATCTCTTGATAAAATGCTGTGTTTACTGTGGCCCGGAACAAATGCAGTAGTTCTACACCTGTTTACTGTGACCCGGAACAAATACAGTAGTTCTACACCTGTTTACTGTGGCCCGGAACAAATGCAGTAGTTCTACACCTGTTTACTGTGACCCGGAACAAATACAGTAGTCCTACACCTGTTTACTGTGACCCGGAACAAATGCAGTAATCCTACACCAGTTTACTGCGACCCCGAAAAAATACAGAGGTCCAATATCTGTATACAGTAACCCCGAACAAATACAATAGTCCTACACCTGTATATTGTGACCTCGATCAAACACAGTGACCTTACATTTGTTTATCGTAACCCCTAACAAACACAGTAGTCCTACATCTGTTTAGGGCAGGCCCAAACAATAGTCCAACATTTGTATATGATATGGTGCTACACACCATCCTTGACTGTAACAACCTGTCGCTGTTTCAAACTGCTGAGTGTTGTGTGCTTATCCAGACTTCCTCCCAAACCCGGAATTTCTATTATTTTAAGTTAAGCATTCATTTTGGATTCAGTGGAACTCAAGAAATTCAAATTTTGACTTCTGACTTAATTGATGAATATTCAATGTTTACAAATTCCACAGACACACACCTGAGTATGCGAGGTAATATATATGGGAACATGTTGCTGGTCATGTTTTACCATCCTGTTGTGATTTCAGCAGACACACACACACACACACACACACACACACACACACACACACACACACACACACACACACACACACATACACACATATATATATATATATATACAGAGAGAGAGGGGTGGTGTGACGACGGAAGTGTGAAGAAGACAAATAAAAAGAGAGTATTCGGTATTGAATGTATCGTAAACATCATATAATTACGTTAAGGGAACACAGCCAATACTCATTCAATCTACACGTTAATTTAACGAGCCGAGTGGACAGTGAATCAACCACATAAATGCTCATCGTCGAAGTCGACGGAGGATTCACCAGAACCACATTTTGATTAGTGTGAGATTTCGTTACTATTTCTATAAAATTGAATAAACACATACGCACTTTTGTTTTCCTATGCACCATGCGTCACCCTTACGTGTGTATGTGTGTGTATTCATGTGTGTGCGTGTGCGTGCGTGTGTGAGTGAGTGTGTGTGTGTGCATATCATGTTTGCAGTATTCCGAAGTGAATCAAGTCTCTAACCCGTCGACGGGGATTCTGTGAAATTCCAAAATAAATAAAAATAAAAATGTTTATAGATTAAGTAATTATCTGGTGACCGCGGCGGCGGCGGTGGTGGTGGTGGTCATGGTGGTAATACTAGTAGTGGGTGAATGTGAGTCAATGTAGCTTGTAGTGGTACGGAGTATGGAATGCCTAATATATGAACACATGCTGTTTAGGGTAAACTGGATGGCGAGATGACAGCGAGATGACAGCGAGATGTTGATGAGATTATAATCAAAATGAGTAGAAAATTGTCGGCTGCAATGTTGTTAACAGACACATGTCGTCTGTTCAACAATGAGTTATGGGAGGGGTAGGATAATATGGGAGGAAGGTAGGAAACATAAGAAAAAAATAACAAAAAGAAAAAGGACATCTCTTTCCTGCCTCCACCTACGCCGAAAAAAAAGAAAAAGAAAATGGATAAAAGCTCATTTTCATATCAGGAGATCAGACAAAGAGAAGACAACTCTTAATGTAATGTATTAATTATTACATGGTTGGACTCTGTTCTCTGATCAGATCTATGTGTGCTAAATTTTGTATACACATATTTATGTATTTGTATGTACACAAACACACACACACGCACACAACGCGCGCGTACACACACACACACACACACACACACACACACACACACACACACACACATATATATATGTGTATATACATACTTCATTCTTCAACACACATATATAATATATATATATTATATATGTATATACATACTTCCTCCTGCAACACACATACATGTACATGGTTTTGTGTGTGTGTGTTTATATATGTGTATTACAATATCAGACATGTTTTCAATTTCATTTTGTTGTTTTGTTGTTGTTGCTACTCTTGTTGTTGTTGTTATGTCCTATAGTCATTAGTCCTACTCTACAACACCCAACATCTTCCATATTTGGACCTGCTTCATTAATTTACATTATATTTCTACCCTTCTTTGACTTTTAGTTTTATTTTCTCTTCAATATTTTTTCTTTATACATCTGCAGACCTGTCAACTCTCCCCGTCCGACGGGGAGATCTCCCACCCACTTTGGTGTGGCTGAGAGATGTCTTCTCTTGTGAAAATGGGTATAGCTTTCATTATGTAAAATCTCCCTACATATATATAATAAATAAAAACAAATTATATAAAAAAAAGTTATCGCTCTACATGGCTGAATACAATAAATGTAATCTGAATTATTCGAATATTAATAATATTCGATTCGTTTGCAATCGTGCAAGTGAAGAGTGAACTGCACTGATGAAGGGTAATACCTAGAAACATTAGTTTCTGCAGTTCTGTTTACATGCCAACACAAGAGCAAGAATAAGGGGCTCATTCTACTGACATGGCTTTAAAAAAAGAGGCTGCTTGCATAATTGCAAACGAATTTAATATTATTATTAATATTCGAAAGGGCGGTGAAATGGCAGTATCGGTAGAAGGTTGGACGCCATGCTTTCCAGCATAGTTACGGCCCTTTATAGTCTGAGTTCAAATCCCGCCGAGGTTAACTTTGCCTTTCATCCTTGCGGGGTCGATAAAATAAAGTACCTGTAATACACTGGGTAATTGCTGGCCTTGTGCCAAAAGTAGAAACAATTATTAATATTCGAAAAACTCAGATTACATTTATATATATATATATTAGTAAAAGGAAAAGAAAATGCTGACAAATTTTTCCCAGTGAAAAATAGTTTAATTAGGAATAAGTATAAATTAGTAATACGTATTGGTTAGTATTCAGTTTTAGTTTTAAGTTTTTACCGGTTGCGCATTTCTAATGCTTTTCAAAAATAATTTTGAGATAGAGCGCTCGTGATGTTTGCTCTAATCTGATCAGTTTTGGAAATTCTACCTGTTTTATGTGAAAAAAGTGGCTCCAGAGGTATTAAGATTTGGTTGGTTGTTGAATGTCACGTGAATGAGTACTATAAATTTCGCGCCAATTCGTGTTGCAAAAATTCTTGTAGTCAAAACAATTTTGATTAGTCGGTAGGGGTCACGTGAATGTTAAAAAATGATTTTGCGCCAAATGTAGGTTTATCGAAGAGTGTCCATTTTCACCTGATTGAGAAGTCACTGAAAAATAAGTTTATTAAGACAAATATGTGTGTGTGTAGTAAAGAGGTTCATTGTTGTGATAATGGTCAGTAGGGATGTGTGTGTGAATTGCAGTCATGTTGAAAGGTCAACAGTTCAGGTGTCTATTGAGACAAATATGCGTGTGTGTGTTAAAAAGACAGTAGTCATGACCGAAATTACTCGAATCATAGACACTTCTTTTATGCATGTATTTATATGTGCGTGTTTGCGTATGTGAGCTTATTTTTAACAGTAGGTGAACTCTGAACATGCATATTATGATAATATCCATTCCAACTTCAACCATTGCCTCTTCTTAGAGGTTTATCGAAGTGTATTCTGTTTAATACATCCTTTCCGTTTGAAACATCTTTTTTAGCATATTTCCAATAAAAGGCATTTCCTATGAAAATAAAGAATTTGAAAGGATTTAGTAAAATAACTAACTTTCTCATTATAAGGCTGGTGTTTAAAAATAATTAAACTTAATAAAGGTTGAAAAGGTTTTTATATAAATTTTAAAACAACCTGTTTTGTATCAAAGAAACAGGAATGGTTTCAGGTGCTTTGGCATGAAAAGTTTAAAGAAAGTAGGGTTGTGATTTGAATAAGATTTGTCTTTATTTCTAGCAGCTAATTCGACCTGATAGGCACTCCGCCATTAGCTCAGCCGCCTGGTTATTTCATATAGAGCAACGACAACGACGAAGGAGTAGAGACTGCTCTATCATCATGGACAGTAATTTGAATAATAAAGTTAGCCCAGCAGGGGACTAATAGCAATGACAGCTGTACCCGCCACGTCACTAATTACCCACGCCCAGCTTCTTATCTAGCCAGGGTGCAGACGGGTACGTCCTTTGTAGCCGCCATTTACATGTATAACATAAAGACTTCTGTAACAACGGGTCGACGGACATCTACCCTGATATTAGGGGGCATTCCTATTGTTACATTTTTTCATACTTTCTGTCTTTTTTTCTCTGGCTCTATTTATCTCTGAATTTATTTATTGAATTTCGTTGTTACTTTTAATCTTTTTACACACACACACATATATATATATACATATATACATACATATATAAACGCATAGACACACATAGACACACAAATACAGAAAAAAACGCGCACGCACAAATACACACAAACAGACACAAACACACACACGCATATATACACAATATACACATATACATACATATATAAACGCATATACACACATAGACACACATAGACACACAAACTCGCACACACAAATACACACATACATACACACCCACGCATATGTATACACAAATATACACACATAAACATATCTCCAGCGTCAGAATTTCAAGTTACCAAATTACACAGAGATTCGGTCAATATATGTGCTTGTGTGTGTGTATATATATATATATATATTTATGTATATATACATATCTATATATTTATGTATATATATATATATATATATATATATATATATATATATATATTCACACGTAGCAAAATAGCTATATATCACCCCAACTCGTAATGTACACTAACGAACTGTCTTTTTAATTAACAGGGGATTTAGTATGGTTCGTTCCACATGGCTGTCGCATGCTTGCAGACGTCAATTGATACCTTTGATTTGTACCAATGAAGTTATAATATCCAGCTACGTGCGCGCGCACACACACACTCAGAAACATACACACAAACATATTAATGTACATTCAAATAAATATATACAGATACTTACATACATATATATGTATGAATATATTATATAAATACTAGCAGAAGTGCCCGGCGTTGCTCGGAGTTTAATTATTTTAAAGTACTCTTAATAATTCCACTCAATAGTCAAAGAAACTAAATACGGGTAAGTTTGAAAATATACAACAATAGCATCTACTCACCATATGTCAGACCGGCAAGACTGTAGTGGGGGTGAATAGAGGAATCACACCTCTGTAGACCACATTTTTTGTTCTGCCTTTGGGCGCAAGTATGAATAAGTTCTGTGGCATCCCACTCTTGAGCATGCGACGTATAATTGGCCGTGTGAGAAGCACAGATGACTGGAGTCCCAACTTTGACGCGCAGTTCATGAGTTGGCAGTCCAGAGAGGTCCAACAAATTGAGGAATTCTGTGAGAAAATCGTCAACCTCATCTTTGTCCACAACTTTGTCCACAAATTTGTAGGTACGGAGGTTTCCAGGAATGCGTTGCAGAAGGTCCTCATTGTTTTTTGCAACGGAGATATTTTTGGGAGCCAATATGGCTCTATCGCATAGCCAACTCGTGTTTTTGTAGTTGATTGCCATATCGGGAAAGACAGAGGCTGTGAGGTCGTCAACAGTGTCAACAACGGTGCTTACTTGCGAGACTGCCATTTCTCCAGCTGCATCTGAAGGTGCAGTGCCGTCACCAACTGTTAAGAGGTCCTTCGAGAAGTCGGCTGATGAGTGGTCGCCGAGCAGTTGGGCTCTCATATTTGTTGTGAGGGTCAGAATTGTCACATCCTGCCACAGGGGAGATGACTTAAGGCAAGCCCCCAGAGTGTCAGCCCTGGTGGCTTTTGGAACAACTGGAAGAGTTTGTCATATTGCTAAAAACAAAGAAAAAAATTTACAAGAAGGACAACAATAAAATATAATGTCTTTGTTGAGATTCAAGTAAATAAATGCTTAAGCGTCGTTATGACTACGTTTGTTGTTGTATAAATTCATCTGTTGCTTTTGAATATTTGTTATTTGATGTAAAATGTAATGGTGTAAAATGTAATGGTGAGAGAGGAGCATGTATTTAGTTTTATCGGCTTTTTAAGTTTTGTTATTTAATGTATGAGCGTCGTTATGACTATGTTTGTTGTTGTATAAATTGATGTGTTGCTTAGTTTTCAAAGTTTATGTCGCGTTCCTGAACGAAGATTTGTCGCTGTTGTAAACTGTAATTGTTTCTACTTTAGGCACAAGGCCAGCAATTACCCAGTGCATTACTGGTACTTTATTTTATCGACCCCGTAAGGATGAAAGGCAAAGTCAACCTCGGCGGGATTTGAACTCAGATCGTAAAGGGACGTAACTATGTTGGAAAGCATGGCGTCCGACCCTCTACCGATACTGCCAATCCACCGCCCTCTGTAAACTGTAATGGTGATAGGGTAGTAGAGGGAGGGATTAACCTTTTAAAGAGAGTTGCAACATGTACTTTCATCGATATTTGAGGGTAGTAGAGAAAGGGATTAAGCGTGTAAGAGAGAGGGTTAGAGCATGTATTTACTTTTATCGATGTTTTTCATAGAAGCAGAACATTTCTGGCAAAGTTTATTACGCGTTGACCATCGTTGGTAAATTTGGAGCACATTGGAAAAAAATCATCAAAATCGGTAGAGAAATGTGGAAATGCATAAAAATCATACACACACACACAGACAGACATCTTCCGTTTTATATATATAGAGATAAATATATATATATACATACATATACACGCACACACACACATATATATATATATATATATATATATAATGTATATATGTATATTAATATGAATCACATATACATGTCCAGGTGTTAGATACATTAGAACTGAATGTAGACGCCGAGTTTACGGTCTGTAATAATCTATTTATAGAGGGCGCATAACTATATTGATGTGTGGCCTGATTCATATATATATATATGTATGCAAGCGGGGAAAAGCGGACGTAAAATGTTGATGATGATGATATATACACACATTCATACACATATATATGTATACATTCACACACACACACACGCACACACCCATATATATAGCTGAGTGGTTAGAGAATCGGATTCGCAATCGTAAGGTTGTGAGTTCGAATCCTGGACCAGGCGATGCGTTATGTCCTTGAGCAAGACACTTTATTTCACGTTGCTCCTTCTACCTGGAGTTGCGACCGATAGATAGTATTAGCAATTGGAAAGACCAACGGAAACATTGTTCCCTCGGTCCGATTTGACGAAAGTCGATCGTTCCTATATATATATATATATATATATATATATATATATATATATGTGTGTGTATATATATATAAATTTCATTTCCCACTCTTAGTACGGCTGTTACTTAAGTAGAAGTATGTACACGTACATACATATATGTATACAGACATACAGTAGTATGTATATATATATACATACATGCACACATATATATATGTACGTATGGATTCACCGAACATTTATTATAATGCTCGGTGTGTTTGTAAACAAACATCCCGTATTAAGCCGTAGTGCCTAGCAACCATCGTTGCTCGTTTGTTCAAAACTGACAAAAGAACGCTGTACTAGTTTCAAGCTTATTAGCTATCGTCAGCATATATATATGTATACGTATATATATATATATATATATATATATATATATATATATATATATATATATATATATATATATATATATGTATATATATATATATATATGTATATGTATATATATATATATATATATATATATATATATATATACATATATATATATGTATATATATATATATGTATATATATATATATATATATATATATATATATATATGCAAACGTTCTATTTAAATTGTTGGGATACAACAAGCAAATATTTTTTATAACTGATATAAAGCACTCGACAAGTATTTGGAGTAAATATACGATATTAACAAATGGAAACTATATTTATAAAACCATATCTATTTTATTATACATATTTCAAGGATACCATGTTAAATTATGGTATGCTTTCATCAGACAAAATACAATATATACCAGTTTTATAAATAAAGACATCAGGATATCCTGATGTCTTCCAAAAGTAACGGTTGCATTTTGAAAGGGTATGTTAAAATTTATTTATAAAACTGGTATATATTGTATTTTGTTTGATGAAAGCATACCATAATTTATGATGGTATCCTTGAAATATGTATAATAAAATAGATATGGTTTTATAAATATAGTTTCCATTTGTTAATATCGTATATGTATATATATATATGTATTATGAAAAATAAACCAAAGAAGCCTTCAATACATCAAAAGTCTTTATTAGCCAACAATGTTTCGTCCTATTAAGGACTCATCAGGGCAAGTAAAGCTACAAGAAGCACTATCGGCCAATACCAGCCAAAAACTCAGAAGAATATAGGGTATATTAATGCTTAGGAAAGATATCAAGGAAAAGTTGTCCAAGATTAAGAGTGAGCAGTTACAAACATAGATATGGACCAAATAGCAAGGAAGTGATTAACATGTTGAACCCACACTGCAAATATTGTATAATGCTAAAACTTGAAACACAAATGGTAATATAATGCGAGTATAATATAATAAATAGATGGTGATGATAAAAAGATTAATATATGTATATATATACATATATCTCTATACATATACACATTAGTACAAATACAAACTAACACTTATTAAGTATTTAAATATATATATATATATATTGTTTACAGTATAATATAATAAAGATAAAAATAAAAATAAAAATAAAAATAAAAATAAAAATAAAAATAAAAATAAAAATAAAAATAAAAATAAAAATAAAAATAAAAATAAAAATAAAAATAAAAATAAAAATAAAAATAAAAATAAAAATAAAAATAAAAATAAAATAAAAATAAAAATAAAAATAAAATTAAAAATAAAAATATAAATAAAAATAAAAATAAAAATAAAAATAAAATATAATATATAATTCCCTGTCAGTGTGCATAAACAATATAGAAACATTATAATAACATTATAATAACAATATTATAATATATTGGCATCAAAAGATATACAAAATTACATCATACGTATAATTTAAGGTTAACAAATAGTATAAAGTTTTACACAGGGTAAGAAAAAATCATATAGAACTAAATTGTGTTGAAAAAATTGTGTTGAAGAAATATCTATACCATTGTAACAAATACACGGAGGTCAATTCATTTTACATTGGCATAAATATTACCAAAATATCACAAAATATTACAAAATATATTTACGTGGTTGACATACAGACATATATTAATGAAACTACATGGTCAGACAAACAGCGTGTGGTAGTAAAAAAATAAATAAAATAAAATATTTTAGTTTGATGTAAGGAATGTAGAGAATAATAATAATAATATTAATAATAATAATAATATTAATAATAAAATGGGATATCGTGGCTAGGGCCCAACCGTTCAATGGACGAAGAAAATATTGTGATCTCTGTATTACGGAAGCATATTACATAACTCTATCACGACCTCTACCTATTAACGATAGAACGGAGGTAACCATTAGCTGTCAACATCGAAGGGCTAATTCCTTCGCCAATAGAATCTTTGACCCGATTTAGTCATATAGCCCCATTTTTACTTGTAGCTAATAAGTTAAATTGCTATGAACAACTCGATAATTATAAGTTACCTCCCCTATATTGTCTCTCAATTAAAAAAATTTAAAAATTAACACTTAACTATAAACACCCACAATTTCTAATCTCTCGAGAAGTTACTTCCCCTGAAACCACCTTCTAATTAGTAAGGTAAATATGCCCTTTGGCAGCCATCTTGTTACCCATAGGCAGATCTCACACAATGCAGCCTCGACAGATGAATACTGCTTGATTATGGCTGACAACTGATGCAACCAAGACACCATAGTAAAAACCAATATATGTAACGTTATATTATGTAACATTATCCCATTATTTTAATTTATATTCCTTTGAAGTTCCGATGAGCCACTCTGTTTTTTAAATATGTTAATTATTTTCAAATGAACCAGATCAATTATGATATATAGTCATCTGATCCAGAAATATTATATGGAGTAGCGAAACAATTGTAAACGGACATTATTATTATTAATATTATTATTATTATTCTCTACATTCCTTACATCAAACTAAAATATGTTGACAATCTTTTAACAATGTCTTCCTTGTGAAATTTGTGGTCTTGTTTTGCTTAACTAATGAATATTTCCAGTTCTGCGCACCTAACTTCTGCATGAACCCAGCCACCTAGCTGCTTTTTACTGCATATTGCACATTGAGCACATGCCTTTACGCGTTGGCTTCTAACTAACTCACCAATCTCTCCTCTCATATCTCCTCTACTATCTCCATCTCTCTCTTTAAGATTGGTTACTCTTGAACCGTGTATATATATATATATATATATATATATATATATATATATATATATATGTAAGCATATTTTCGAAACACCGAGTTGGTTTGAAATTATTAGAAATATAAACTATCACCGTATTTTGACTAAAGAAATTATTTAGCCTGATAGTGGGGTTAAGAACCCTCGGAGAAATGGAAAAAGATGAGTATTGACTTACATGCACGTCAAGCTAAATCAGGCTAAATAATTTCTTTAATTTCTTTAGTCAAAATACGGCGATAGCATATATATATATATATATATATATATATATATATATATATATATATATACATGCCACACATGTCGGATATTGTTTATCGTGATTTCGTAAGCTGATTTTCCGATTCTCGATTATTCTACTATATATATATATATATATATATATATATATATATATATATATATATATATATATATATATATATATATATATATATATAAGTATATATATATTAAAAACAAAACGTGGTTTCACATTATCGTCTTTATTGATTATACACATTTACGACCGTTTCACAGATGGGTGGCTCAGGATCCATGTAAATAATTGTTTCTACTTTTGGCACAAGGCCAGCAATTATCTCAGTGTATTACTGGTACTTTATTTTATCGACCCCGTAAGGATGAAAGGCAAAGTTAACCTCGGCGGGATTTGAACTCAAATCATAAAGGGCCGTAAATCTTTGCTACAAACCATGGCGTCCGATCCTCTACCGATACTGCCAATCCACCGCCTATCCATGTAAATAATATACACTCGACCTCAGCTCGATCTGCTCATCAGGCTTGTCAATGAAACAAAACCAAAATCTGTATATTATCAATAAAGACCTTCAATATGCCCAATCTCAAATCTATTATTTTTATCTAAAGATATTTTTTCCAATTCTAACTCGCCCGTCCCCTCAATTTATTTTCTTTCTCATTCTTTCTTCTGAAGGACTAGCGTCCGAAACGTTAAGCATTAACCTAATATATCCCTTTCATATACTGTACCGATTGTGTTGTCATTTCTGTTTACCTTTTACATACATACGTATCGCCACACTTGTCACTCACACACGCCTTGACCCTCTGTATATATATATATATGTGGGAGCCCCTACATGGACACACTGGAAGAGGAAGACGAAGGTTAACGTATGTTGATGCCCTAAGGCAGACACTGGTCTGTTGGAGACGCAGGACATGGCAGCGCTAATGAGGGACAGAGACCGTTGGAGAGAACTCGTCCATGGATCTCGGGAATTTTACCCGCCCTAGAATAGAATATATATATATATATATATAAAATTAGAGCGAGAAGACGTCCGTCATTGGTATTTCTTCGCATTAAAGATCATATACCTCTGGTTGGTGCAAGAAATAACTAAAAAAAGTTATTGGGACACGTAGAATAGGGTAAAGCGAGCGAGACATGTAAACAAACAGAGATGGTATTGCGACGGAAAGAGAGGAAGAGAAGAAACAAGTCCGTGATATCTATGAACTTAAGTTCGATGAATCATGGGCGAGGAGAGACACAGACGCGTCCGAGCCGTGTGAGATGTAAGCGAGAAAAGGATTTCACACAGGTCTGACGGGAGGAAGTGAGAGGGAGAGTAGCAGAGAGTGAGTGGGCGAAAGTGTGAGGAAGAGGCCAGCTGAGAGAGATTGACTGGCAGAAAGGGGTGAAATGAAGGTGAGAGTTACAGGGGGAGAGAAGGGGGATAGCAGTAAGACAGAAACAGACTGGTCACAACGGAGGGAAAAATATAATTGAAAAATGGCGTGCTGCGTTGTTGCAAATGGGATACATATGAATAAAATTAGAGCGAGAAGACGTCCGTCATCAATATATATATATATGTACAGCCACCGGAAATAACAACTCTATCTATCTGTTTAGCTAGCTACCTCACTGTGAAACAAACAACCCTTAAACCACCAAAATAAAACGCCCACGCAACGGCTAAACATCAAACGATTATTTTTGTATAGAGTGGTTCCAAACACTTTCGCCACTCGACCTTTGGCAGAGTCAGCTCGCGTATCGTTGTTCCTCTCCTCTGCCACGCTTGTCACTCACACACGCCTTGTACCTCTGTATCGTCGCCTCATGTATGAAAATAAATAGCAGACCGAAACTACATCTCTCGCCTTGCTCGTCCTTTCAACTTCTTCCTTCGTCTGTTCATCCTTACTGTATGCGATAACAGTCCTTTTAAGGGCTATTCTCAGATCCGATCAGAAGTAGTGACCAGACCGACTAACCACGTCACTACATATATATATATATATATATATATATATATATATATATATATATATATATATATATATATGTGTGTGTGTGTGTGTGTGTGTGTGTGTGTGTGTGTGTAAAAGGTATCCAGAAATGACAACACAATTGGTACAGTATATGGAAGGAATATATTAGGTTAACACTTGAAATAGCAGGAAGTCGGTTTTAACGTTTCGGACGTTAGTCCTTCATCAGAAGAAAGAATGAGAAACTAGAAAGATTGAAGGGATGGGCAGGGTGGAATTGGAAAAAAATGTTTTTAGAGAAAAATAACCGGTCCATTCATGTTGCCACACACACACACACACACACACACACACACACACACACACACACACACACATATATATATATATATATATATATATATATATATATATATATATATATATAAATGTAAGTCCAACGAATCATTGCATAAAATATATACAGTATTTGCTCTCCCAATCAGTATAAATTAACTACATAAAAAATAATTTAAACGAGGCTATAAGTTTAAAATGTACTTATGAAGAAATAATAGACACATGATACAGATTCTTTTCCGCGATGTACAGCCATATGAGACTTATCTAATTATTTCTTTTAGCTTGTAGATTTTATCTAATGATTCTTTGGAGGACTTATATTTTTATATATAGCTCTGATTAATGATTATTTGCTTAATTAATTCTTCATTGAGCCACACCCTGAATGGTTGCCAAACTCATATATGTATCTGTGACTATGTCTAATTATATATATATATATATATATATATATATATATATATATATATATATATACCATTTAAATTTAATATATACTCCCATAAGGTTGAGTAAAACTTTAGGCAGTATTCGGCTGCACTTTCTAGCAACCAGCCTACTTGCCGACAGGCACCAATCACAAACTTTCTGCCTTGACCGCTAGCCACGTGATAGTTCTTAGCCATTTTGAATTCATTTCTGGCGGGGATCATGGTAGAAGAAACTTAGTCCAGTCTGGGGTATCTCCTGAAGAGTTCCAGGCCTCGTGGATTTATCCAAGACCGGGTATATCCAAAAAGTGGAACGAAACCACCGGTGGTAGAGACTAAGTGAATTTTGGTAAAATTTATGTGCATTTTTTCTTCAAACTTCTATTTTGTACCTAATTCCGTGTAGTTAGCTATTTGTCTAGTCAATTTCTGCAGGCTAAATAAATAATTAGATAAGTGTCACATGGCTGTACATAGCGGAAAATAATCTGTATCATTTGTCTATTATTTCTTGATAAGTACATTTTAAACTTATAGCCTTGTTTTATGTGGTTAATTTATACTGATTGGGAGGAGAAATACTGTATATATTTTATCTAATGATTCTTTGGACTTACATTTTTATATATAGCTCTGATTAATGATTATTTGCTTAATTAATTCTTCATTGAGCCATACCGTGAATGGTTGCCAAACTCATATATGTATCTGTGACTATGTCTAATTATATATATATATATATACCCATTGAATTTATATATATATATATATATATATATAACAACAGCTGGTGATATGCATGTAAATAAATATTCTCTTTATCTGATATTTTGTAACTAACCTTACATAGATCGAAAACGAAGTATAGTTACAATGTATTATCATCACCTAGAAACGATCGTGATGCAGTGAAGTATATTTCTAATAACTTGACTTTTAATTTAATTGTTTTAACTTATATATATATATATATATATATATATATATATATATATATATATATATATATATATATATATATATATATATATGCATATTTATATATGTAATTGCTATAAGTTGCTGTTTTGTCTCGCCTCTTACTCCATAGAAAAGTGTTTTGACTTGTGTCAGACGCTGTGACCCCGGGCTGGCCAGCAGTACCGTTTGTACGGGTCGAAATGCTAAAGTCCATCTTATCAGCCGATGACTCTGGAGTTCTGTGTCTTTTGTTTGTACTTTCATTTACAAAAATAATTTTTAAAGATTTCCCCTCAACACATTGTTTTTCGTTTTTTCTTGTTTTCGTTCGTTGTCTTGTACTCTCTTTGTTGATTTTCATAAGTTTATCACACACACACACACGCGCACATATATATTTATATAAATATATGAACCAGCCACAGTGTTGCCAAAAGCCAACTTCAGTAGACGAAGCCACAGATGAGTTGGGCGGTTTTTACGTCATTGTGACTGAATCGTCTCCCCTACTAATTTTATTGTTACATCCCAAACTTGTTCGCTACTGTCTTGTCAGCTGCTTACTGCAACTAACAGCCGTTTGGGGACATTCACAGTTGTATAAGCCGATGTGTGGGGACAGTTCTGAACGTTTTGAAGAATGGAAACGTGATAAACATCTTCAGGTCTATAACTATACTAAATACAGGGTTGAAGGAGTCGAAATCTTTTTTCCGTAGCTTAGTTGGAGACGCATACAATTATTTGTTTCCTGGCAGATCTTTTCACGATACCATACACTTCATGCGATACATGTTTGAAAGAATCGTTATTGAAAAAACCAGGCTTTAGTCGGCAGCTTATCAATGTGAGTCACTTTAGCGTTTCCAACTGGACTGATCATCAGTGTCTAACGGCTTTCTTAAGGCTTCAGAAACTGGATTGATACAATGTACAAGAGTAGGTTTTCGGTGTTCAAAGTAAACGCACACTTAACGGAACCGTTTCCCAACGCACACTCACTCCTCAATGTTTTTCACTATTCTCCTCTGTTTCATTGTTGCAGAGCTTGTAGGTGTTGAGGTCTAATCCAATTGAATTGGAACACATATAGATAACAACTTGCCTGTTCTCGATTATTATATCTGGACACTTTGCTCTGATCGTGTAAATTTGAATAGATATGTCTGATGATGGTCTTGTTGTCACGTATAATTTTGTAGTTGTTTATGGCTAGTCCTTATGAAGACCTTATTTTCGAGCCATCTTTAGTTCATTTCCTCGCAACATATTGACCATGGAGTGGTTTTTATCTCCAATTTTTCTTCTGTATAATTCTGAATTCCATTTTGATTTCACTTTATATTTTCTAATTTTTGTGGTGAATTTGTCGTTACTTAAATCTTGTAGATTAGTAATTAATTTGTAGTACTTTAACGTTTCTTTATGTGCTCTTTTGTCATTTCATCTTTATTTGTTTCAATTACTGAGGTAATACTGGGGATTTAGTAGATCATATTAATCAGAGAAGATATTAATTTCGAGTCTGGCATTTATTTTATCGATTTCTATTTGCTACGTAAAGTGACTGAGCACGCAACCACGTGGTTGCGAAGCGAACTCATTCAATGCCTAGCTATGCCTTCGACAATGGAGAGCAATTATTCTGTTATTTTTGTTTGTCTTTCTTTCTTATGGCTTGCTTCTAAGTATTTTTATAGCTTTATTGCTCGTATTTTGTAGATGCTTTCTATTTATATCAAATATCACCATTTATGAGTGCCGGGTAGGCATATTTTATCTACAACTGCTCTGTTGACGTAGCTTCGGAACTCTATCGATATTTTCCTAGTTTCTATATCTAAACTCTTCAATTTACTTTAACTTTTAGTTTACGGTGTTGAAACTGCAGTGTATAAATGGGATGTCTAGTGTATTTATAATAATTATCTTATTTCTAACATTGGCTGCAGTTTTTAATAATTATCACACTCTTCTGTAGTATTCTTACCTAGTGTTCCCTTCAATTCTCTATGTTGCATTTTATCAGCTTCATCTATTACTGAATATTTGTATAGGCAATTGTTGTCTAACACTCTGGTTTCCGTGTCTATGTCTAATTTGATATGCCTAGTTCTCATTATATTGCCTTTTCTTATAGTAAGCTTTAACACATTATTATTATAATAAAAGAAACGCGCTCCCATGGTCAGACGATCCATCTGCTGTCAACACCCGTTGCGTGGAGGACTGGGCATGCCATGGCTGATGATGCGCAAACATGCTCTGAGGCTACGACATCTCTGGTGCTTCCTTGACGGTGAACAGGTGTGGTCGCCGTTCGCCAGGCATGTTTTCCCACAGCTCGCCTCCTTGACGGAGCTGCAGTCCTGGGTCAGGAAAAGACCGAGGGATAGCGCTTGGAAACTGGAATATCTCCAGGCGCTCACTGCCCTCTGCCAGCTGGGCACCAGTATCGGGGGAAAATCCATAGAGGACTAGTGGAGGGGAAGAGCGACGACGTTCTCGGAGAGATCCTGGGCGTCGAAGAAGATCAGCTGTTTGCTCTCTTCCGGAGAACTTTCAGCCCACGGCCTATAGATAACTTCCAAAAATATCTGGCCTGGCAGTGCTACCGGGGAGCGTTGCTGGTTCGAGCTCTACAGGTACGGAAGTGCCGTCAGCCGAGCCTGTCCGAGATGCGCGCAGAGCGACGAACCGTCGTGCACGCACTCGTTCCGTGCCCGAGCATTACTGACTTGTGGAGCTATGTCGAATAGTTGCTGTCGCGTGTAGGACTGATCCGATTATCGACTGAGTCCATTGTGCAGTTGGTCTCGCCGTCTTCCTTCGAGGAGGAAGGGCAGGCGGTTTTCAGCTGCCTGGTGATCATGGCGAAAGAGATTGTATGGTGGACAAGGTTAAAAGGGTTAAAGACAGACACTTTCCTCTTCGGCGAATCCCTAATTAACTTTTTCAAGTTTCACTTGAAGAGGAAAATCAGGGTGGAGAGGCAAGTGCTGCCTTCTAGTAAGTTTGTTGAAAGGTGGGTGACTATAGCGAGAATGGTCCGAGTGAACTGGACCGCTGTGAATATACGCTTGTAGTTTGAGAAATGGAAACATTGAGAGGGGGCGCTTGCCCTGGTGGTCAGAGTGGCCGTGGTATTTTGTGTGGTTTTCGCCACAAGTAACGCTCGGAGGTTTCCCCCCTATTGGGGAATTATTCAATGTTTCAATTTTCATGTTTATTGTTTATATATATATATGTTTCTGTATTTTTTCTTTTCTTATATAAATAATAAAAATCTTTACACGCACAAAACCCACATCGTACCGTCCTGTGCCATCTGTAATGTTTTTCTTGATGTCAGCCCTTGTGGCCAATAAAGAAATCATTATTATTATTATTATTATTGTTCTTTGAGTCTCAGTCATTGATGTTATTTAACTGGAAAGTTTGTTGAAATGAATATCAAGCCACTACCTGCAGCCTCAGATATTCAGGACTTATCTTGTAGTACATTTGCGAAAATGTGGGTGAATGTGACGAGAATGGCTCGTGTGAATGGGCCTACTCTGACCATGCGCCTATAGGCTAGCTAACTTGAGGAGAGGGGTGCTCTCCCTGGGTGCCCTAGAAGCGCAAGGTGGTTCAGGATTGGTGGGGTACCCGAGTCACCCCAGGGTCGTCCACGCCCTATCGGGGAATTTATTTTGTTATATTTATGCATAGTTTATTTTATATTTTTATATTTTCATTGTTAAATTAGTCTTGCCATTGTGCACTTTTACTCGACCTTAATGTAAACCCCCACTGTCCCTGTCTTTGTATTGTCCCCTACATGTCGGCCCTTGTGGTTAATAAATGAAATCATTATTATTATTATTATTATTCTTTGAGTCTCAGTCATTGATGTTAGTTAACTGGAAAGTTTGTTGAAATGAATATCAAGCCACTACCTGCAGCCTCAGATATTCAGGACGTATCGGAGAGTTCTTGCTGTTCCCAGCAAGCATGCCTTTTGAAGTGTTCCAAAAAGCGGGGCGCGACCAATTTTCTTTAACCATACTTGGAAACTCTTTGAGATAATACCTAGTGCACCTATGACAATCGGGACCACTTTGACTTCATGGCAGTTCCAAATCCTTTTTTCCTTTTTACCTCCCACTTTAAGTCCTGGTATCGGTTAATTTTCTCTGTCTCCTTCTCTTGCATTTTCGTGTCGAATGGGAAGGTTACATCCACAATCAGACACGATCTTTTTCCCTTGTCCAAAACCATCAGGTCAGGTCTATTGTGTTCCAGTTTCTTGTCCGTCTGTATCCTAAAATCCCACAGCACCTTCACCTGATCGTTTTCCAACACCGACTCTGGCTTATGCTCATACCACTTCTCAGAATGTGGTAAATTGTTTACTTTGCATAGGTGCCAGTGGATCACCCTGCCCATCACATCATGTCACCAGCCTTTATAGTGAGTCTGGGCTAGGTGTTTACACTCGGATACAATGTGAGCCACAGTCTCCTCTCTCCACAGATCCTACACAGTGGGTAGCCTCCTCCTTGTAAATATGGTATTTCAGCCACTTCGTTTTGAGAGCCTGCTCTTGCGCAGCCATTAACATTCCTTCTGTAGCCTTTTTAAGGTCTCCTCTTTTCAACCAGTTCTATGTCTGTGGATCTCTGAATTCAGTTTCTCAAAGAAGTTACTATAAAGGGATTTCTCATGAAGGTTGCTCTTTCTCCTTATTGTTATTTCCTCCTTGGACATCCCCTCGTCTATTGTCCTCTCCTTCAATACAATTCTGAGCATTGGCTCCCTACTATCAGTCGCATATTTGTGTAGGTTGTTTTTCTCCATCTGAACACAGTCCTCTATGCTGATAAGACCTCTTCCACCTTCAGATCTCCTTAAGTAGAGTCTATCGACATCACTCCTCTTGTGGAACATGTTGTAGATTGTCAATAGCTTCCTAGTATTCCTATCCATTTCTTTTTGTTCAGCAACATTCCATCTCAGAATTCCCGCACTGTAACTAATAATAGACACAGCTCGGGAATTTACTGCACTTATGGCATTCCTACTATTTAGATGTGATTTTAATACGCTCCTTACGCTCCTAATGTATTCAGAGCTTATCGATTCCTTCATTTTTTTTGTTCTTGATGTCATCTGCCTCCAGAACACCTACATATTTGTATCCTTCTTCAGTGTCAATTTACTTTATCATCTCACCTGTTGGTACCTGGATTCAGTTGCTTCTGATCAATTTACCCCTTTTCATCACTAGGACTCCATACTTATTAATACCAAATTGCATACATATATCATTGCTGAAAATACGGACAGTGTCAACAAGTACATCTAACTCCTTCTCACTCTTCCCAAAGAGTTTAACATCGTCCATGAAGAGGAGGTGGTTGATGGTAAGCTCTCGTTTTCCCAACTTGTATCCTGCTCTCACTTTTCGCAGTATAATGGTCAGGGATATTAGGGCAAGGACAAACAACATGTGTGTGTGTGGGGGGGGGGGGCTATCTCCCTGGAAAATATCTCTCCTGATCTTCACGCCTCCCAAGGATTCTGCAGCTGATGTTAACTCTGTTTCCCAGGACTTCATACTTTTGCTCAACCACTGTCTGATGTTATCTGCTACCT
>OZ024741.1:208346007-208506007 GCA_964016885.1 Eledone cirrhosa | reverse complement strand
AAAATATGGCTGACCACGCCCCCCAGCGCTATGTCGGCTGACGTGCGACAACGACGTAGAAGTTGAGAGGAGCACTACAGCGAAATTAACACACATTGATAACACAAACACCACCACAAACAAGGTAAACAAAGACACCAATGATACCAATAAGAACTCTAATTTTGAAAAAAATGACAGTAACAGCGACAACGAAAATACAGATACCAAAAAAAACAAAACAAACACAACAACAATATCAACACCACAAACATGAAAACAAATAGCGACAACACCAACAGCAACAATACCAACTGCACCGAGAACAACGGTGGCAACAAAGACAACAATGATAACAGCGACAGTGCTAACAACAACACCAACAAGAACAACGTCAACAACACCCCCAACGAAAACATGAAGAACACTTTCGCTGCGGCAGCAGCAAAAAAGAGGCCATGCTTTAACATGGACCTCTCAAACAAAGATGAAAAGTTGGCCCAGGCATGGAAGCTCATCAAGCAGGAGCAAACTTGGGCCAACTTAACTGTCCCGGTAGAAGCTATTGAAGCAGTGGAGCGCAAAACGGTGCATTATAAATGCATCTCAGCTCAAACCAAAAGGGCAGCTTTGATCTCACAAGAAGATGTCGAAGGTGCATCAGAGAAGACACCCAGTACATAGAGTGGGGCAGACAGTACGGCACCATTTCGGTGTTTTTCAAGTCAGAAGCCTTCGCTATGAAGCACGCTATGACTCCTTGCAAAACCAGCAAGGTCATAATATACCCCTCCCACATGGGAAAAAGAACGGCCCGTCTCCGCATTCCCAGAATCCCAGCAGGACTTGACATGTGGTGGCTTCTGGGATGTGTGATTGTGGAGGGGACGGATACAGTCCCTATAGAAGTGACCAGAACGGCCAGAGAGGACTGGTCCGGGGTTGACCTGGAGATCCTTCTCCAGATTAGACCCGAGAATGTGAAGACAATCCCAGACCACATCGCCTTCAGAATGGGACGGTCATTCACATTATGACCGAAGGCAAAAGGCCGCAGTGTTTTGTTTGTGGGGAATAACCCATTTGTGAGCCTTCTGCCCTCAACTGGTGAAAGAGGCAAGGGGTCGAAAGGCTCCACTGCTGCCGACGCCGGGGCGAGGACCACAACCAACACCAGCACCGGCAAAACCACCAACAACAACACCAATAGAAATACCACCACCAACATTGAACAGCCAGGGGGGAAACGAGGAAAGTTGTCAAATTACCCCTCCCCCCAAAATACACACACCAATAAATCCATAAACATACATACAGACACACTTACAGACACAGACCCCTCATCTACCAGTAGTGAAAATGAGGGAAATCCAAAATCCCCCAAAATACAAAAAAAAAAACACAAAAAGAAAAAAAAACCTCAACAAAGCACAAAATCCCCCACAATAAAAAACGCAGACACCACCCACGCAAACATCTCTCTAATAACACCAACATCAACACCACCATCACCATCACCAGAATCCCCCAAACGCAAACAACCGAAACAGACGCAAGAACAAATATACACATAAACATCTGAAACCACAGACACCGCACTCACAACAAACACAGATACAACCGAAACAACACCACCAAAACCATCACCACGCAAACAAATGAAATCACACCAACAAAACATACAAAACTTCGTGCTCGTCAGGAGGGCCAACAAGGAACTGATGGCCCTCGTAGCACGAAGTGAAAATATACGAAAAGAGGGGGAAATGTTTAAATCGAGCACATTTCGCGTGACGGAAGATTTGGTTCTGGTGCGAATGTCGCTCGACATATTCAAAGAAATACGAGACAGCTTTCCTCGGGACATGGGAACCCGAACGTAAAACCCACTTCAAGACTTTTAAAGGAGTTCCCAAAGGAATAACCAAACCTCGAACAACCCGACCTTCACAAGAGCCCGGAAGGTAATAAACCTTCCTCTCTCTCTGTTTAACCTGCCAACATGGCCGTATTAAGAGTCGAATGTTTAAATGTTCGAGGGCTGGATCGTCCTGGAAGCAGGGTCACCTGCTCAACGACCTCAGGTCTATAGAAATGGATGCAATTGCAATCAGCGAGACCAGGATTTCCGACACGCGCGCACTAGCTCGCATTTTCGAGGACTATCAGATATTTGCATCTGTTAGCCGTCCGGGAATGGGAGGCGGGGTGGGAGTGTTGTTTAGGAAAGGCCTGTATCTCGAGGTAAAGTCGATTTTCCGGGACCCGGACGGGAAGTTGGTGGTCCTGGACGTGAACAATAATGAAGGTGGTGACTTTAGACTGGTGGCCGTCTATGCTCCTACTGGAGCAGGACGGCCGGACTTCTTTAGACGCCTGGAAGCCTTTCTGGGTACGTCTCGCCTTTTACTGTTAGCGGGGGACTGGAACGGCATCTTAGACGCACGCTGGGACTGTATGGGAGTATTCGATAGGAGCGGGGGTGCAAAACCCTCAAGAACCTGATCAGCCAGTTCAAACTGTCTGACAGGTACCGACTAGATTTCCCTAATGTGCCAGTGTGGACCTGGGCTAACCGCATAGGGTCATCTAGATCGTATATAGACAGGATATTCATTAGGAAAATAGACAGAAATAGTGTAAGCTGTCCACGTTTTGAAACGGTCGCCTATTCAGATCACAAGTTTGTGATCTGTACGGTCGACCTAGATAAGACGCGTAGCTTAGGACCTGGTTACTGGAAGCTAAACATGTCATTTCCGGCACGTAAGGCTTACAGGGACCAGGTCAACAATTTAGTTAAGAAAAAGTTGACAGGGGGAGTTGTCAACAATAGATGGTGGAGGGCTCTCAAAAGAGAGATTAGAGTAATGTCGATAGAGTTTAGCAAAGAAGTAGCATTAGAGAAAAATAGAAAGGAGGGGGGAGTTGGTAGATAAGTTAGACGAGGCGATTGGTAGTGGCATTGCAACTGATGTGCTAGCGGCGAGAATGACATTAGACCATTTCTTCAATGCGAAACACGATGGTTGCATTGTCAGAGCTAAGGTGCTTGCTCTGAGAAACGAGGGAACCAAAGCTGTTCGATGGGCCCGCGTGGAAGAGGCGCAGCGTGGTAATAAAACCACGATTCGGTCTTTGACGGACCGAGACGGGCACGACCTGAGCGATTCCAAAAGGATGTGTGAGGCCTTTCGCCAACATTTTGCTCGGTTGTTCGGGGGAGGTGGCGGGTCAGAGATGGTGGCGGACTTCAGTCCCTACTTCGATGGCTTGCCGCAACTCTCAACGGCTGACGCTGGGCGCTGCGAAAGGCCAATTACTTCCACCAAGATTCAGGATGCCCTTGTCGGCTGCATGAGGCGCAAGTCACCCGGTTTGGATGGTCTGCCCTACGAGCTTTATGTAAATATGCCAGACTTGTTCTCCAATCTCCTCGAAGCCCTCTACTGCAACTGGCAGCAAAACGGCAGTATTCCCAGTTCTGTGAGTCGGGGCGTAGTGACGCCGATAAGGAAAGACGAGAACAAGAGGGACACATTAGACAATTTCAGGCCCATAACTCTGCTCAACACAGAATTTAAGATTTGGGCCAGGGTGTTAGCGAAGAGGTTGGCGCTTGTCGACGGGGATTTGGTTGGGGAGGCGCAAACTTGCGCAATCCCAACCAGGTCCATACACGACAACCTCCACCTAATGCGATACATCATAGAGAGGGTAGGGTGTAAACCTTGCTTCGGTGGGGCTCTGATCAATTTAAATCAATCGAAAGCATTCGATAGGGTCGACCATCAGTACCTGGAGGCTGTCCTCAAGGCGGCTGACTTCGACCCTGTCTTCAGAAGCTGGATCGCTGCAATGCACAGCGCCACCTGCTCGATGGTCAAAATTAATGGCCACCTCTCGGAACCGTTTCAGGTCTCCCGATCGGTCCGTCAAGGGTGCCCTCTCTCTTCCATTTTGTACGTATTGACTCTCGAGCCTTTACTGCGGAAACTGCAGCTGTTGCAGGGCATCCCGCTCGAACCGGGACGCGGAAAGGCTGTGTCGGCTTATGCGGACGACATCACCGGGATGGTTTCAGGCACCTCAGAAATCGAGGTGGTTGGCACCTTATTGGAGGAATATGAAAGGTTGACGGGAGAAAAACTTAACCCGGAAAAGTCAGTGGGCTTGCAACTCGGCACCTGGAGAGGCAAGTCCATGCCGTCCAACAGCGTCGCTAGGCGCTGGACGGACGGACCGGTAAAGTTGCTAGGGCCAGACCTCCAGGTGGATAAGAATTGGGACGAGGTGACGGGTAGGGTAGTCAGTCTCATCCAGAAATGGGCTGGGATGAAGCTATCACTGAAAGGTCGAGCGGAGGTGGCGAACGCGTACATCGCGTCCGTCATCTACTACCGTCTGACTGTCGTCTCTTGCCTCCCTTCGCACCTCGCCATCTTGGAGCGGCTCCTCTTCAAATTCTTGTGGAGGGGTCAGGTTCCGCTGGTGAGGCGGTCCATCTGCTGCCAGAACCCTCTACGTGGAGGGCTAGGCATGCTGTGGCTAATGATGCGCAGGCACGCGCTGAGGCTGCGGCATCTCCAGATATTCTGCATAAACGGTGAACAGGTGTGGTCGCCGTTTGTCAGACGGGCCTTTCCGCAGCTCGTTTCTTTGACTGAGTTGCAGTCCTGGGTCAAGAAGAGACCGAGACTGGGTGACTGGCATCTGGAATGTTGCCAGGCAGTCACTGCCCTCTACCAAGCGGGCAATGCGGTCAGTGGAACTTCCACTCTCGAGTTCTATAGATGATTAGTGGTAGGCAAGTGCGACGACGTACTCGGAGAGGCTCTGGGAGTTAACGAAGTCGAACTAACCAGTCTGTACCGGAAGACTTTCGAGCCGGGGACGATGGATAATTTCCAAAAATCCCTCGCTTGGCAGTGCTACCGGGGGGCACTGCCGGTTCGAGATAAACTCTACAGGCACGGAAGTGCTGTCAGACGGACCTACGCGAGATGTGCGCAGACCGACGAAACTGTTCTGCACGCACTCGTCCAATGTCCGTGCATTACTGACTTGTGGGGTTATGTTGAACAGCTGTTGTCGCGTGTAGAACGGATCCGGCTATCGGCCGATTCCATAGTGAAGATCGACCCGCCGCCTTCTTTTGGCCAGGAAGGGCAGGCAATTTTCCTCTGTCTGGTGGCAGTAGCGAAAGAGGTTGTATGGTGGACGAGGTTGAAAGGACTGAAGACAGACACTTTTCTCTGCGGCCAATCACTCATCAACTTTTTCAAGTTTCACTTGGAAAGGAAGGTGAGGGTGGAGAGAGAAGTGCTGCCCCCCCCCCCCCAGTACATTTGCTGAAAGGTGGGTGAATGTGGCGAGAATGGCCCCTGTGAGTGGGCCTACTCTGGTCATGCGGCTGTAGGTAGGTAAATTTGAAGAGGAGAGGGGTGCCCTTCCAGGGTGCTCTCGAAGCGTCGGGTCGTTCAGGACTGGTGGGGTACCTGAGCGAACCCTAGGTGGTCATCCCCCGTATTGGGGAATTTTTTCTTGTAATTTTCTTGTTACTTTATTGTTACTTTATTATTGTTATTCATATTATTTACTCGATTTTTCTGTAAAACCCCACTGTCCCAGTCTTTTGTATTGTCCCCTATATGTCGGCCCTTGTGGCCAATAAATGAAATCATTATTATTATTATTATTATTATTATGCCGGTTCGAGATAAGCTCTACAGGCACGGAAGTGCCGTCAGCCGAGCCTGTCCGAGATGCGCGCAGAGCGACGAAACCGTTGTGCACGCACTCATTCAGTGCCCGAGCACTGACTTGTGGAGCTATGTCGAACAGTTGCTGTCGCGTGTGGAACTGATCCGGTTGTCGACTGAGTCCATTGTGCAGATGGTCTCGCCGTCTTCCTTCGAGGAGGAAGGGCAGGCGGTTTTCATCTGCCTGGTGGCCATGGCGAAAGAGATTGTGTGGTGGACAAGGTTAAAAGAGTTAAAGACAGACACTTTCCTCTTCGGCGAATCCCTGATTAACTTTTTCAAGTTTCACTTGAAGAGGAAAATCAGGGTGGAGAGGCAAGTGCTGCTTTCTAGCAAGTTTGTTGAAAGGTTGGGTGAATGTAGCGAGAATGGTCCGAGTGAACGGGACCACTCTGAATATACGTCTGTAGTTTGAGAGATGGAAAAATTGAGAGAGGGCGCTTGCCCTGGTGGTCAGGGTGGCCGTGGTCTTTTGTGTGGTTTTCGCCACGAGTAACCCTCGGAGGTTTCCCCCCCTATTGGGGAAATTTTCATTGTTTCTATTTTCATTTTTATTGTTTATACATATATATGTTGCTATGTCCTTTTTTTTCTTTTCTTACATAAATAATAAAAATATTTACACGCACAAAACCCACATCGTACCGTCCTGTACCGTCCTGTGCCGTCTGTAATGTTTTTCTTGATGTCAGCCCTTGTGGCCAATAAAGAAATCATTATTATTATTATTATTATTATTGTTGGTGAAGCCACGCTTCTTATCGCCTCCAGTCTTTTTCAACGTTTTACCTCTTTTTCAACCGTTCTAAACCTTTTATTCAAGTTTTAAATTTGATAAAAGTTTAGAAGAAGTGACCCACCTAATACAGGGGTTCACTAGTAAATAATACGGCACCCCTTTACGGGGTGTCGTATTCGTATTTGTGTAAAAATATTTTTTTTGAAAAATTTCAACATGGATAACACAAAGAGAGAGAGCGCTGTCAGACAACACAGAGAGAAGGAGACTTTATCAGCATGTCAACAAGACAGCGTTCCAGCGGAGGTAAATATAAACGAAAATATTACAAACGAAAAAAAGATTGTTACAGATTTAAAATTACCAAATATTTCTAACACAAACAACACCAACAATAACACCAACAACATCACCAAAAATAACAGCGGTAAAGTCGAGAACGACAATAACAAAAATAACAGCGGTAAGGTCGAGAACAACAATAACAATGACAATAACAACAGCCACAACAACAATAATAGTAGGAACAGTATCAACATAAACAACAATAATAACAACAGCCACAATAACAGTAACAGCAGCAACAGTATCAACGAAAACAACACCAACAACAGTACCAGCGAAAAGAACAACAATGACACCGATACCTGTAATAGCGACCTCAGCACCACCAGTAAGACCAGTAGCGGCAGCAATAGTGGTGCTGCTGAAAAAGGGACCACTTCTTTTGCAGGTGTCGCCCGAAATATCGAGACAGTGTTAGTCAGAGAGGAGGAGATGGCAGTCGCAAGGACCATGGTGACAAGAAGCACAAATAGAGTTTCCCTGACACCTCCACCCGATTTTTTCAAGGACCAGCAGCTACGGACGGTGACTTACCGCACCGTAAGCAAAATCTCACATCGAGTGGAGAAAGCCACGGAGGCTCAAATCCAAAAGGCCGTGGGGTGCGTCTGGGCACGCAAATCCCACATCACCCGAGGCAGAAAGTACGCCACAGTAGACGTACTTTTCGCCACCCCGCAGGAAGCAAAGTCTCACTCTTTGGAAACCCTAAAGAGTGAGGAGTTAGTCTTGGTGCCCTCCTACTGCGGGCAGAAAATTGTGAGGGTCAAAGTGACCCAGGTCCCACCCGACGTGCCCATACCTTGGCTGGCCGCGTCTGTCCTTGCTGGAATTGAGAACAGGGCGACCATGATGCAAGTAGAAAAAATAGGGAGAGAGAACTGGTCAGGTATAGGCATGCAAATGCTTATACAAACTGACCAGGAATGTATCGAGGCTATCCCCGATATCATAGACTTCGAGGAAGGACTCCAACTGCCTATAAGTGTAGAAGGAAGACGGCCAAAATGTTATCTCTGTGGGTCGAAAGGTCACCTCAGAGCCTTTTGCCCGCAGAAGACACCGAAGAGGGCCCCTCTCCTTCCAATACCTGGTCCGCTGCTACCAAGAGCAGGACAGGCAACAAACGAAGAAGCCCCTTCCACGGTGAGTAGGAGGGCAACGTCCGTAGCACCCGTACCAAGGCCACGGATAACTAATGCAGCATCATCAGTAGCGGCAACACCAATAGCTACATTTGAAATAGCTACACCAGCAACAACATTGCCGAAGAGGGCTCCACTACCACCACCAACAGCTGTGGAGCACATACCCCTCCCAGACGCCACAGAATCCGACATCGAGTTTGAGGCGGGAGTGACGTGGCAAACAGTCTGCCACAAAAAACAAAAAAACAAAAAACCCTTAGATTCACCCTCCAAAAGCGAAGGCATACAAAGAGGGGTAAAGGCAGCAAGGAAACTTGCAGCAACACCACCACAAACACCAACAACGCAAACACAATAAGACACACACACCAAACAGCAACAAGAAGAAAACGGCAACAAAATCCCCCCTCCCCACAAAAAGTACACAGCCATAAACATAGCAAAAATAGAACTCATAAAATATATAAAGCAGCACACAGACATCACGGAAAAAAACTACTACACCCCACCAACACCAAGAACTCTCCCGACAAACATAAGCATCATCGAAATCTCAATAGAACAATACAAACCTTTAAAACAAAAATTCCCCAACGCAGTTGGAGACTTCAGAGGGACGGTTACCTCTTGGAAACACCCACGACCAGCGAAAGGGACGGTTCTACTGTCCCTTCACCACACGAACAAGGTAAGTGACCCTTTCTCATTTGCCCCGTTTCTCATCCAACATGGCTGTACTCAGAATAGGCAGTATAAATGCACGTGGCCTGGGGTCATCTTGGAAGCAGGCTCACCTGCTCAATGACCTCAGGTCACTAAACATAGATGTGGTGGCCATCAGTGAAACCAGAATCTCCGAAGCACGGGCCTTCGCACCGATCTTCGGCGGCTACGATGTATACGCATCTCCCAGCCGTCCAGGATCGGGTGGAGGGTTTGCCGTCCTTTTTCGGAGAGGCTTGGATCTCGCGATACGGGCCATCTTCCTGGACCCAGAAGGTAAGTCGGTGGTGCTGGACGTGACCGGCAGCGAAGGCAATGCTTTCAGGCTAGTGGCCGTCTACGCCCCAACAGGGGAAAGACGGCCAGATTTCTTAAGACGTCTAGAGACCTTTCTTGGAACGTCCCGCTCTTTAGTGTTAGTGGGCGACTGGACGGTATCTTGGATGCACGCTGGGATCGTGTGGGGCTAGTGGATAGGGGAGGAGGGTGCAAGAGCCTCACCAACCTGCTCAGACGTTTTGAACTGTCTGACAGGTATCGACTGGATCACCCGAATGTGCCAATGTGGTGATGGACAAACCGCATCGGATAATCCAGATCGTATCTAGATAGGGTATTCTGCAGGGAACTAGATAAGGCTACTATAAGTTGTCCACAATTTAAAATAGTCGACTACACAAACCACAAATTTGTGATCTGTGAGATCGACATAGACAGACTTCATAGACAAGGGCCTGGTTACTGGAAGTTGAACGCCTCTTTCCCGGCGCGCAAGGCCTACAGAGACCGGATTAGCGTATTAGTTAAGCGGGCGTTGACGGGAGCGGTCGTCAACAACAGGTGGTGGTTCGCCCTGAAAAGGGCAATTAAAGTAGAGTCGATTAGGTTTAGCAAAGGAGTAGTGATAGAGGAAAATAGAGTAGAGGAAGAGCTAGTCAGAAAGCTAGAAGAGGCGTTTAGGACAGGCATCGCAACCGACGTGCTTGCGGCGAGATTGGCACTCGACCAATTCTTCAACGCAAAACACGAAGGCTGCGTTGTCAGAGCTAGAGCGCGTGCTCTGAAACACGAGGGGACAAAAGCCGTCCAATGGGCCCGGGTGGCAGAGGCGCGACGTGGCAATAAAGCCACTATTCGGTCTTTGTCTGAACAAAACGGGTGCGTGATGCTCGAACCCGAGCGGATGTGTGAAGCTTTTCAGTAGCACTTTGCTGAACTGTTCGGGATCGGCGGCGGCCCGGATCGGGGCATGGACTTCAGTGCATACCTCGACGGACTGCTCGGCTCTCGACGACAGTAGCTCAGTGTTGCGAAAAGCCAATAACAGCCGGTGAAATACGGGAATCGATGGCTAACTGCACAAGAGGTAAATCGCCATGTTTAGATGGTCTGCCCTATGAGCTTTATGTATTTATGCCAGACTTGTTCGGTGACCTCTTGGCAGACGTCTACTGCAACTGGCAGCAGAACGGGAGCATTCCCAGTTTTGTGAGACGGGGAGCAGTGGCGCTGCTGAGAAAAGACCTGAACAAGGGGGATGTTATTCATAATTTCAGGCCCATAACCCTGCTAAACGCAGAGTTCAAGATTTTGGCCAAGGTGTTAGCAACGAGGTTGGCGCTTGTCGTCAAGGGTCTGGTGGGAGAAGCGCAGACATGCGCCATTCCGGACAGATCCATATACGACAATCTCCACCTTATGCGATACATCATAGAGAGGGTGGTTAAGGAACCTGGCAAGGGTGGGCCCTGATCAACTTGGATCAATCCAAAGCATTCGATAGGTTCGACCATCGGTACCTGGCGGCGGTCCTCGAGGCAGCCGGTTTCGGACCCGTTTTCAGGCGTTGGATCGCAGCAATGTACAGCGACATATGTCGCAGCCGTTCAGCATCATGCGCTCAGTCCGCCAGGGTTGTCCCTTCTCGTTCCTCTTGTACGTATTGGCTCTAGAGCCGTTACTGCACAAACTGGGGGCGATGAGGGGCGTCCCACGCGAACTAGGATGCGGGAGATCCGAGTCGGCTTACGCTGACGACGTCACCGTGGTGGTGTCGAGCACCAGACACGTCCAGATGCTCGACACCGCTCTCAAG
Source organism: Eledone cirrhosa (assembly GCA_964016885.1). Lineage (NCBI taxonomy): Eukaryota > Metazoa > Mollusca > Cephalopoda > Octopoda > Eledonidae > Eledone > Eledone cirrhosa. The sequence continues at coordinate 208,495,216 of OZ024741.1, read as the reverse complement.
GAATACGAAGCGGTGACAGGAGCAAAGATAAACCAGGAAAAGTCGGTGGGCTTGCAGCTAGGCACCTGGAGAGGCAAGTCCATGCCGTCCGACAGCGTCGTGGGGCGTTGGACGGACGGACCGGTTAAATTGCTCGGGGTCTGGTTCGGACCGGACCTCCAGATGGAGAAAAACTGGAACGAGGTGACGAGCAGGGTGGCCTTCCTCACCCAGAAGCTATCCCTGAAAGGCCGAGCGGAAGTGGCGAATGCGTACATCGCATCCGTCATCTGCTACCGCCTCACCGTCGTCCCTTGCTCCAACCCAACTCTCACCAAAATGGAGCGCCTCCTCTTCGGCTTTTTGTGGAAGGGACGCGCTCCCATGGTCAGACGAACCATCTGCTGTCAACACCCGTTGCGTGGAGGACTGGGCATGCCATGGCTGATGATGCGCAAACATGCGCTGAGGCTGCGACATCTCTGGTGCTTCCTTGATGGTGAACGGGTGTGGTCGCCGTTCGCCAGGCACATTTTCCCACAGCTCGTCTCCTTGACGGAGCTGCAGTCCTGGGTCAGAAAAAGACCGAGGGATAGCGCTTGGAAACTGGAATGTCTCCAAGCGCTCACTGCCCTCTCCCAGTTGGGCACCAGTATCGGTGGAACATCCACCTCGGCGTTCTATAGAGGACTAGTGGAGGGAAGAGCGACGACGTTCTCGGAGAGATCCTGAGCGTCGAAGAAGATCAGCTGCTTGCTCTCTTCCGGAGAACTTTCAGCCCGGGGCCTATGGATAACTTCCAAAAATCCCTGGCCTGGCAGTGCTACCGGGGAGCGCTGCCGGTTCGAGATAAGCTCTACAGGCATGGAAGTGCCGTTAGCCGAGCCTGTCCGAGATGCGCGCATAGCGACGAAACCGTTGTGCACGCACTCGTTCAGTGCCCGAACATTGCTGACTTGTGGAGCTATGTCGAACAGTTGCTGTCACGTGTGGGACTGATCCGGTTGTCGACTGAGTCCATTGTGCAGATGGTCTCGCCGTCTTCCTTTGAAGAGGAAGGGCAGGCGGTTTTCATCTGCCTGGTGGCCATGGCGAAAGAGATTGTCTGGTGGACAAGGTTAAAAGAATTAAAGACAAACACTTTCCTCTTCGGCGAATCCCTAATTAACTTTTTCAAGTTTCACTTGTAGAGGAAAACCAGGGTGGAGAGGCAAGTGCTGCTTTCTAGCAAGTTTGTTGAAAGATGGGCGAATGTAGCGAGAATGGTCCGAGTGAACGGGACCACTCTGAATATACGTCTGTAGTTTGAGAGATGGAAAAATTGAGAGAGGGCGCTTGCCCTGGTAGTCAGGGTGGCCGTGGTCTTTTGTGTGGTTTTCGCCACGAGTAACCCTCGCAGGTTTCCCCCCTATTTGGGAATTTTTCATTGTTTCAATTTTCATTTTATTGTTTATATATATATATATATATGTTTTATGTCTTTTTTCTTTTCTTATATAAATAATAAAAATATTTACACGCACAAAACCCACATCGTACCATCCTGTTCCGTCTGTGATGTTTTTCTTGATGTCACCCCTTGTGGCCAATAAAGAAATCATTATTATTATTATTACAGTTGCATTTATCTTGCTTTATGTTCATACGAGTTATCACCAAGTCACAACCAGTGACCTCAAGAGACAACAAGGTCCGCCATGTTCAAGAAAGAACATACATATTCACACATGCATCTTTAGTGTTTAGACTTGTGATGTACTTATATTGACAGAATCTTCCTTAGTATATGGGCAGTTCCCATTAGTACTATCTTTTGTATTTCTCCTATACGCGGGTTTCCTGGGATTTGCGATAAGTAATCATTAGACCCCTTAGGTATCATTCCCAGAGCGCCTACAACCACTGGTATTGTTTTAGTTCTCAATTTCCACATTTTTCCAATTTCTATCTCCAGGTCCTTATACTTGCTCAATTTTTCAAATGTTTTTAGAGATACATTCTTGTCTATTGGAACAGATATATCAATTAGCAGGCATACCCTCTTTTGAAAGTCTTTCAATATTATATCAGGTCTGTTTGCATCTATTTTTCGGTCTGTTTGGATGCTAAAGTTCCACAAGATTGAGATGTGATCTTTTTCAAGTATGGGTGGTGGTTGATGCTCCCACCAATTCTTTTGATGGGGCAGGTCAAAATGCTTACACATTATCCAATGTATGTATTGTGCAGCTCTGTCATGCCTGTTTAGGTATTCGGTTGGAGCTATAGGACTGCACATTGAAACAATATGGTCAATGGTCTCTGGTTGTTTTTTGCATACACGGCATAATGGGCTGCACCCATTTTTTATTATGTTGGCTTGGTAATTTTTTGTTGGCAGACACTGATCTTGTGCCGATATAATCAGTCCTTCAGTCTTCGATTTCAGTCCAGAGGATGCCAACCACTGATGGGTTAAAGTTTTGTCAACATCAGGATTGTTAGCTCGCTCTGGGTATTTTCCATACAGAGGCTTTTCTTGCTATTTCTTAGCCAGTTTCTGTAGCAGTTCTTTCTTTGCAGTTACTTTTACCTGCTTTGCTTTTTCTGTGTTTTCCATTTCAGCAGTAAGTGGGACTTCTGAAATTTGTAGTCCATTACTGTATCTTTGTGCATCTTTTGTAATGGAATATGATCTTTTGATGCTTTCGTGTTTCAAAACGAGTTTGATCATCCAATCATGTGATTCCCTTAGATATGTAGATAATCCAATTGTTGCAGTTTTCAACGCAATGTCTAACTGGATTAACCCACGTCCTCCTTCTTTCCTAGGGAGATATATTCTATCTATATCTGCCTTAGGGTGATGCATTCTGTGCATGGTTAAGAATTTTCGAATTTTTGTATCGAGCCTATGGATCTCTGTGCTTGACCAGTTGATGACATTGTAACTGTAGGTATGGCAAGCGTGTTTATGGCATCGATCCTATTCCTTGCATTCAATTCTGTTCTTAAGATTGCTCTTACTCTGCGGTAACATTCCTTCCTTATCCTTTCCCTCATTGTCGAGTGCTTGATTCCGTCTCCTTCACAAACAACTAGATATTTGTAAGTTTTTTCTTGATCAAGTTCTCTTATCACGTTCCCCCAATCAAGATTAATGTCTGAACTCTTCAGCAGCTTTCCTCTGGTGAACGTTGCTTTGGCGCATTTATCTAGTCCAAACTCCATTTTAATGTCATCACTGAACTGCTTCACAGTGGATAATAGCCCTTGCAATTGTTCATCATTTTTTGCAAATAGTTTCAGGTCATCCATGTAGAACAGGTGATTAATGGTTTTGTCATAGACTTTATATCCATGTTTTGTTTCATTGAGCATTTTACTTAATGGTATAAGTGCGATGCAGAATAAAAGCGGTGATAAAGAGTCACCCTGAAAAATTCCACAATTAATATTAACTTCTCCAGCTTCCAGTGATTTTGTTTCACTATTCAAAAGGAGTGTCGTTTTCCATGTCTTCATACTGAATGACAAAAACCTCCTGACAACGGGGGATATTTTGAAAATCTCTAAACATTTTTCAATCCAACTGTGTGGCAAACTATCGAATGCTTTTTTATAATCTATCCAAGCAATCGATAGATTTTTGTGTCTATTATGACAATCTTCCAGTATCATTTTGTTAACCAGAAGCTGATCCTTACAGCCATATGAGCCCCGTTTACACCCTTTCTGCCCAATGGGAAATAGGTCATTTGTTATCAGGTGGTCATATGTGTATTCAGTTAGGACTGATGTTAAAATTTTATACATTGTGGTCAAGCAAGTTATCGGTCTGTAATTTTTGGGATTGTTTGTCTCATCATTCTTCGGAAGCAGGAATGTAATGCCGTTAACTAGCCATGAAGGTATCTTTTCTGGCTCCTTAACTATTTCAAGTTGGGCTAACAGCTCATGAGACTCTGTGAAGGCATTTATCCAAAAGTTTTGTATTTTGTCTTTTCCTGGGGATTTCCATTTGCTGGTTTTTCTTAGAGCCAAGCGCAACTGTTCAACTGTTATATTTTCCCATGTTTGTTCCTGAAGGTGAGCTGTATCTTTCATTTGTCTGTCTATCCATGGGGCATGTATGTTATGAACTTTTTCTTCGGCCCAGATCTTTTCCCAGAATTCTTGCACTTCCTCCTTGGGTGGTATTGATTTAGCAGTTATTGTTGACTTACCAATTTTTCTGTAGAAGTTTCTTTGGGGATTTTTGAACATATTATTGTCCTTATAGAATCTAGATCGTTTTTCAAAGCGCCTTATACGAGCAGCTTTGGCCGACACTTTTTGCTTGATTATTTCTATCAGCATGTCTATGTCACATGTTGATTTTATACTGTACTTTTTTTTCAATTTTCTAAGTTTAGTTTGTTTAACATGTTCACCTACTTTATAGTTTGTTAAAATTTCTATGTCAGATCGGAGAAGGTTTATTTGGCGATTGATGTTCTCTTGCCAAGTAGATTTCTTGTGGGAATTATTATTATTATTATTATTATTATTGTTGTTATTCCTTGAATCTCAGTCATTGATGTTGGTTAACTGGAAAGTCCGTTGGAATGAGTATCAAGCCACTACCTGCAGCCTCAGATATTCAGGACGTATCGAGGGTTCTTGCTGTTCCAAGCAAGCATGCCTTTTGAAGCGTTCCAAAAAGCGTGAAGGGGCCGATTTTCTTTAACCATCCCTGGAAACTTTTGGAGATAGTCCCCAGTTCGCCTATGACAATCGGGATCACTTTGACTTCATGGCAGTTCCAAATCCTTTTCACCTCCCACTTTAGGTCCTGGTATCGGTTAATTTTCTCCCTCTCCTTCTCTTGCACTCTCGTGTCGAAAGGGCAGGCTACATCCACAATTATTATTATTATTATTATTATTATTATTATTATTATTATTATTATTATTATTATTATTATAATATTATAGTTTAGATTTGACATCGTTTAAACTAAACATTTTGAGAGAGCTTAGAGATAAAACAATAATTACTTTGGTGTTGTTATTGTTAGCTGTTAGACCGGGTCACTAAATCAGTCTATTTATATATTTTGATGACTTCCTCGCTTCTATTCATCTGTAGAGACACTACTACCATCCCTCTCTTAACAGTAGGTAGTGAGGAAATAGTGGTGGTAGCGATGATGCAGTGGTGGCGGTGGTGATGGGATAGTAGTACTATAGTGATTGTGTTGCTGCAGGCTTTGGTTTGTATTTTGTTTGTGGTCGTGGTGAAATTATTTGGTGAAATTATTTGGCTGTTTGTAACCATTTTCTTGTTTTAACTATAACATTTCTGATACAAAATTAAATATTAAGTATTAATAAATATTATTATTATTATTATTATTATTATTATTATTCCTGTACATATTGACTCTCGAGCCATTACTGCACAAACTGGAGACGTTGAGGGGGGTCCCGCGCGAACTAGGATGCGGAAGATCCGTGTCAGCATATGCGGACGATGTCACCGTAGTGGTGTCGAACGCCAAACACATCGAGGCGATCGGCACTACACTAAGAGAATACGAAGCGGTGACAGGAGCAATGATCAACCAGGAAAAGTCGGTGGGCCTGCAGCTCGGCACCTGGACAGGCAGGTCCATGCCGTCCAACGGCGTCGTCGGGCTCTGGACGGACGGACCAGTTAAATTGTTAGGGGTCTGGTTCGGTCCGGACTTCCAGACGGACAAAAACTGGGACGAGGTGACGAGCAGGGTGGCTTCTCTCACCCAGAAATGGGCGGAGAGTAAGCTATCCCTGAAAGGTCGAGCGGAGTTGGCTAACGCGTACATCACGTCCGTCATCTACTACCGCCTGACCGTCGTACCTTGTCCTAAACCCCGCCTAACTGCGCTGGAGCGTTTGCTCTTTCGCTTTTTGTGGAAGGGACGCGCTCCGATGGTCAGGCGGTCCATCAGCTGTCAACACCCGCTACGTGGAGGCCTGGGCATGCCGTGGCTAATGATGCGCAGACACGAGCTCAGGCTACGACATCTCCACCTCTTCCTCGACGGTGATCAGGTGTGGTCGCCGTTTGCTAGACGCGTCTTTCCCCAGCTCATCTCCTTGAATGTCTTCAGGCGCTCACAGCCCTCGGCCAATCGGGCAATGTGATCGGTGGAAACTCCGCATTGGCTTTCTATAGAGGATTAGTGGAGGGGAAGAGCGACGACGTACTTGGGGAAACTCTAGGCGTCGACGAAAATCAACTAGCCAATCTCTTTGGAAGAACTTTCGGGCCGGGGCCTATGGACAACTTCCAGAAATCCCTGGCCTGGCAGTGCTTACAGAGGAGCTTTGCCAGTTCGGGATAAACTCTACAGGCATGGAGGTGCCGTCACCGGGCATGTCCGAGATGCGTGCAGGGCGATGAAACCGTCCTGCATGCACTCTTCCAGTGTCCGAGCATTGCTGACTTGTGGGTTTATGTCGAACACCTGCTGTCGCGTGTAGAACGGATCCGATTATCAGCTGAGACCATCGTGAGGATTGCCCCACCCTCTTCCTTTAGCCGGGAAGGGCAGGCAGTTTTTATCTGTCTGGTGGCCATGGCAAAAGAGATAGTATGGTGGACACGTTTGAAAGGGCTGAAGACGAGCACTTACCTCTTCGGTGATACCTTGATTAACTTTTTCCAATTTCATTTGAAAAGGAAAATCAGGGTAGAGAGGGAAGTGCTCTCTTCCCAGCTTTTTGTTGAAAGATGGGTGAGAGAGGCAAGAATGGCCCGAAGGAGTGGACCTACTCTGAGTATATGCCTGTAAATTGAAGGTGGAAAACTGGGAGAGGACAATTGCCCTGGTGGTCAGGGTCACCGTGGTTTTGTTTTAATGGGCTTTCTCCACGATGGCCCTCGGAAGTCTCCCCCCTATTGGGGAATTTTTCATTGTTATATTATTACATCCTCTGTTTTTTTGTTTTTTACACGCAGAAATGCTCATTTGTACCGTCCTGTATTGTCCTGTACTGTCCTTAATGTCTACTTTATGTAAAACCCTGTGGTTAATAAAGAAAGCATTGGTTTGGCAGTATCAGTAGAGGGTCGGACGCCATGCTTTCCAGCATAGTTACGTCCCTTTACGATCTGAGTTCAAATCCCGCCGAGGTTGACTTTGCTTTCATCCTTACGAGGTCGATAAAATAAAGTACCAGTAATGTACTGGTTAATTGCCGGCCTTGTGCCTAAAGTATAAACAGTTATTATTGTTATTATTATTATTATTATTATTATTATAAGAGGGCGGTGGATTGGCAGCATCGGTAGAGAATCGCACGCCATGCTTTTTAGCATAGTTACGTCCCTTTACGGTCTGAGTTCAAATCTCGCCGAGGTTGACTTTGCCTTTCATCCTTGCAGGGTCGATAAAATAAAGTACCAGTAATGCACTGGATAATTGCTGGCCTTGTGCCTAAAGTAGAAACAATTATTATTATTATTATTATTATTATTATTATTATTATTGTCAGAAGGGCCAACGATAAACTGATGGCTCTCTTAGCACAAAACGAGGACATTCAAACAGAGGGGGAGATTTTTGAAATAAGCACATTTTGGGTGCCAGAAGATTTGCTTCTGGTCCGTTTGTCACTCAATTCCTTCAAAGAAATTCGAGAGAGCTTTCCTCAAAACGTGGGAACCCCGAATGTGAAACCCACATCAAGACTTTTAAGGGGGTTCCCAAAAGAAACCCCACCAACCATGGAGGTCGAACAACCCGACCTTCACAAGACCCCGGGAGGTAAGTAAACCTTCCCTCTCTCACTTAGCTTACCAATATGGCCATATTAAGAATAGGAAGTTTAAATGTTCGCGGCCTGGGGTCACCCTGGAAGCAGGGTCGCCTGCTCAACGACCTCAGGTCGCTAGAAATGGTTGTGATTGCCGTCAGCGAGACCAGGATTTCCGACACGCGCGCACTACCCCCATTTTCGAGGACTATCAGATCTTCGCATCTGTTAGCAGATCCGGGAATGGGGGGGGGGGGGGCAGTGCTGTTTAGGAAAGGACTGGATCTCGAGCTAAGGTCGATCTTCCGGGACCCGGATGGTAAGTTGGTGGTCTTGGATGTGAGCAGTAGCGAAGGTGGTGCCCTTAGACTGCTGGCCGTCTACGCCCCTACAGGGGCCGGACGACCGGACTTCTTTAGGCGCCTGGAGACCTTTCTGGGTACGTCTCGCCCTTTACTGTTAGCGGGGGACTGGAATGGCATCTTAGACGCACGCTGGGATTGTGTGGGAGTAGCCGATAGGAGCGGGGGGTGCAAAAGCCTCAAGCACCTACTCAGCCAGTTCCAACTGTCTGACAGGTATCGACTAGATTTCCCCAATGTGCCAATGTGGACCTGGACCAACCGAATGGGTTATCTAGATCGTATATAGACAGGATCTTCATTAGGAAAATAAATAGAAATAGTGTGGGCTGCCCACTTTTTAAAATGGTCGCCTATTCAGATCACAAATTTGTGATCTGTACGATCGACCTAGATAAAACGCGTAGGTTAGGACCGGGTTACTGGAAGCTGAACATGTCATTTCCGGCACGTAAGGCTTACAGGGACCGAGCCAACAATTTAGTTAAGCAAAAGTTGACAGGGGGGATCATCAACAATAGATGGTGGGGGGGGGGGGGGCTCTCAAAAGAGAGATTAGAGTAACTTCGATAGAGTTCAGCAAAGAACTAGCGTTAGAGAAAAATAGAAAGGAGGGGGAGCTGGTAGATAAGTTAGACGAGGCTATTTGTAGTGGCATTGCAATTGACGTGCTAGCGGTGAGAATGGCATTACACCATTTCTTCAATGCGAAACACGAAGGTTGCATTGTCAGAGCTAAGGCGCGTGCGCTGAGAAACGAGGGAACCAAAGCTGTTCGATGGGTCCGCGTGGCGGAGGCGCAGCGTGGTAATAAAACCACAATTCGGTCTTTGGCGGACCGAGACGGAAACAAGATAAGCGATTCTAAGCGGATGTGTGAGGCCTTTCGCCAGCACTTTGCTCGGTTGTTCGGGGAGAGTGGCGAGTCAGAGAGAGTAGCGGATTTCAGTCCCTATCTTGACGGCTTGCCGCGCATCTCGACGGTCGACGCTGAGCGCTGCGGAAGGCCGATTACTTCAGCCGAAATTCAGGACGCCCTTGTCGGATGCATAAGGCGGAAGTCACCCGGTTTGGATGTCCTGCCCTACGAGCTTTACGTAAACATGCCAGACTTGTTCTCCGAACTCCTCGAAGCACTTTACTGCAACTGGCAGCAGAATGGGAGTATTCCCAGTTCTGTGAGCAGGGGAGTGGTGACGCTGATAAGGAAAGACGAGAACGAGAGGGATACATTAGACAACTTCAGGCCCATAACTCTGCTCAACACAGAGTTTAAGATTTTGGCCAAGGTGTTAGCAAAGAGATTGGCGCTTGTCGTCGAGGATTTGGTTGGGGAGGCGCAAACTTGCGCAATCCCAGCCAGGTCCATACACGACAATCTCCACCTCATGCGATACATCATAGAGAGGGTAGGGTGTAAACCTGGCTTCGGTGGCGCACTGATCAATTTAGATCAATCGAAAACATTCGATAGGGTCGACCATCGGTATCTGGAGTTTGTGTCAAAGCAGCTGGCTTCGGCCCTGTCTTCAGAAGCTGGATCGCTGCAATGTACAGCGGCACACGCCCGTTGGTCAAGGTTAATGGCCACCTCTCGGAACCATTTCGGCTCTCCCGATCGGTCCGTCAAGGGTGCCCTCTCTCTTCCCTTCTGTACGTATTGACTCTCGAGCCTTTACTGCGTAAGCTGGACCTGTTGCAGGGCATCCCGCTCGAACAGGGACGTGGAAAGGCGGTGTCGGCTTATGTGGACGACATCACCGTGATGGTGTCGAACACCACAGAAATCGAGGTGGTCGGCACCTTATTGAAGGAATATGAAAGGTTGACAGGAGCCAAACTTAACCCGGAAAAGTCGGTGGGCTTGCAGCTCGAAACCTGGAGAGGTAAGGCAATGCCGTCCAACAGCATCGTGGGGCGCTGGACGGACAGACCGGTAAAGTTGCTCGGGGTTTGGTTCGGACCAGATCTCCAGGTGGAAAAGAATTTTGGACGAGGTAACGAGCAGAGTAGCCCGTCTCACCCAAAAATGGGCTGGGAGGAAGCTATCACTGAAAGGTCGCGCGGAGGTGGCGAACGCGTACATCGCGTCTGTCATCTACTACCGTCTGACTGTCGTCTCTTGTCTCCGTTCGCACCTCGTCAAGTTGGAACGGCTCCTCTTCAAATTCTTGTGGAGAGGACAAGTTCCGTTGGTGTGGCGGTTCATCTGCTGCCAGCACCCTCTACGCGGAGGGCTGGGCATGCCGTGGCTAATGATGCACAGACATGCGTTGAGGTTGCGACATCTCCAGATATTCTGCATAAACGGTGAACAGGTGTGGTCGCCGTTTATCAGACGGGCCTTTCCGCAGCTCATTTCTTTGACTGAGCTGCAGTCCTGGGTCAAGAAGAGACCGAGACTGGGTGACTGGCATCTGGAATGTTGCCAGACACTCACTGCCCTCTACCAAGCGGGCAATGCGATCAGTGGAACTTTCACTCTCGAGTTCTATAGAGGATTAGTGGTGGGCAAGTACGATGACGCACTCGGAGAGGCTCTGGGAGTCGACGAAGTCGAACTGACCAGTCTGTACCGGAGGACTTTTGAGCCGGGGACGATGGACAATTTCCAGAAATACCTCGCTTGGCAGTGCTACCGGGGGGCACTGGCGGTTCGGGATAAACTCTACAGGCACGGAAGTGCTGTCAGACGGACCTGCCCAAGATGCGCACAGAACGACGAAACCGTTGTGCACGCACTTGTCCATTGTCCGTGCATTACTGACTTGTGGAGTTATTTCGAACAGCTTCTGTCGGTCGCGTGTGGAACGAATCCAGCTATCGGCCGAGTCCATAGTGAAGATTGATGCACCGTCTTCCTTAGGTCAGGAAGAACAGGAAATTTTCCTCTGTCTGGTGGCAGTTGCGAAAGAGGTTATATGGTGGACCAGGTTAAAAGGACTGAAGACAGGCACTTTTCTCTTCGGCCAATCCCTCATCAACTTCTTCAAGTTTCACCTGGAAAGGAAGGTGAGGGTGGAGAGAGAAGTGCCGCCCCCCAGTACATTTGCTAAAAGGTGGGTGAATGTGGCGAGAATGTTTCGTGTGAAAGGGCCTACTCTGACCATGCGCCTATAGGCTAGCTAACTTGAGGAGAGGGGTGCTCTCCCTGGGTGCCCTAGAAGCGCAGGGTGGTTCAGGATTGGTGGGGTACCCGAGTCACTCCAGAGTCGTCCACCCCCTATCGGGGAATTTATTTTGTTATATTTATGCATAGTTTATTTTATATTTTTATATTTTCATTGTTAAATTAGTCTTGCCATTGTGCACTTTTACTCGACCTTATTGTAAACCCCCACTGTCCCTGTCTTTGTATTGTCCCCTACATGTTGGCCCTTGTGGTTAATAAATTAAATCATTATTATTATTATTCTTATTCTTTGAGTCTCAGTCATTGATGTTAGTTAACTGGAAAGTTTGTTGAAATGAATATCAAGCCACTACCTGCAGCCTCAGATATTCAGGAGAGTTCTTGCTGTTCCCAGCAAGCATGCCTTTTGAAGTGTTCCAAAAAGCGGGGCGCGACCAATTTTCTTTAACCATTCTTGGAAACTCTTTGAGATAGTACCTAGTGCGCCTATGACAATCGGGACAACTTTGACCTCATGGCAGTTCCAAATCCTTTTTACCTCCCACTTTAAGTCCTGGTATCGGTTAATTTTCTCCCTCTCCTTCTCTTGCACTCTCGTGTCGAATGGGCAGGCCACATCCACACTCAGGCACGATTTTTTCCCTTGTCCAAAACCACCAGGTCAGGTCTATTGTGTTCCAGTTTCTTGTCCGTCTGTATCCTAAAATGCCACAGAACCTTCACCTGATCGTTTTCCATCACCGACTCTGGCTTATGCTCATACCACTTCTCAGAATGTGGTAAATGTTTACTTTGCATAGGTGCCAGTGGATCACTCTGCCCATCACATCATGTCTCCAGCCTTTATAGTCAGTCTGGGCTAGGTGTTTACACTCGGATACAATGTGAGCCACAGTTTCCTCTCTCTCTCCACAGATCCTGCACAGTGGGATAGCCTCCTCCTTGTAAATATGGTGTTTCAGCCACTTCGTTTTGAGGGCCTGCTCTTGCGCAGCCATTAGCATTCCTTCTGTAGCCTTTTTAAGGCCCCCTCTTCTCAACCAGTTCCATGTCTGTGAATCCTTGAATTCGGTTTTCTCAAAGAAGTTACTATGATGGGATTTTTCATGAAGGTTGCTCTTTCTCCTCGTTGTTATTTCCTCCTTGGACATCCCCGGGTCTATTGTCCTCTCCTTCAGTACATTTCTGAGCATTGGCTCCTTACTATCGGTGACGTATTTGTGTAGGTTGTTTTACTCCATCTGAACACAGTCCTCTATGCTGATAAGACCTCTTCCACCTTCAGATCTTCTTAAGTAGAGTCTATCGACATCACTCCTCTTGTGGAACATGTTGTAGATAGTCAATAGCTTCCTAGTCTTCCTATCCATTTCTTTTTGTTCAGCAATATTCCATCTCAGAATTCCCGCACTGTACCTAATAATAGACACAGCTCGGGAATTTACTGCACTTGTGACATTCCTACTGTTGAGATAAGACTTTAATGAACTCAGATCTTATCAATTCCTTCATTTTTTTGTTCTTGATGTCATCAGCCTCCAGAATACCCAAATAATTGTATCCTTCTTCAGTGTCAATTTCCTTTATCATCTCACCTGTTGGTACCTGGATTCCGTTGCTTCTGCTCAATTTAACACTTTTCATGACAAGGACTCCACACTTACTAATACCAAATTGCATACATATATCATTGCTGAAAATACGGACAGTGTCAACAAGCACATCCAACTCCTTCTCACTCTTCCCCAAGAGCTTAAGATCGTCCATGAAGAGGAGGTGATTGATGGTAAGCTCTCCCTTTTCCAACTTGTATCCTGCTCTCACTTTTCGCAGTATAATGGTCAGGGGCATCAGGGCAAGGACAAACAACAGAGGGGACAGACTATCTCCCTGGAAGATACCTCTCTTGATCTTCACGCCTCCCAAGGATTCTCCAGCTGATGTTAACTCTGTTTTCCAGGACTTCATACATTTGCCCAACAACTGTCTGATGTTATCTGCCACCTTGAAGATATCTAGGCTTTTGGTGATCCAAGAATGAGGCACCATGTCAAATGCCTTTTTGTAGTCTATCCATCCCATGGCAAGACCAGTGTGTCTCCTCTTGCAATTCCTCATTACCATCTTATCAATAAGTAACTGGTCCTTTGTACCACGGGACTGCTTTCGGCATCCTTTCTGTTCGTCCGGTAACAAGTTGTTTGTGTGGAGGTGATGGTAGATTTCCTCGGACGCAATGCTTGTCAACAGTTTCCACATTACGGACAGACATGTGATATGTCTATAGTTGGTAACATCATTACCCTTGATTCGGTCTTTCATTACCAGAACTGTGGTACCTTTTGTCAACCACTCTGGTACCCCATCTGACATCAAGCAGTCATTGAACATGGTTGTCAGTTTCGGGTGGAGGGATGTTATATGTTTGATCCAATACCCCTGCACACCATCTGGGCCTGGTAATTTCCAGTTGGTTAGTTTTTTGGCCTGCCCTTTAAGAGTTTCAACTGTGATACTCAAATCAGTTTGTTGGTGTGCCTGTTCACTAATCTCCTTTTGTACTGTCTCAATCCACACTGCCTGGTCATTATGTTTAACATCCTGCTCCCATATTCCTCTCCAGAATGTCTTAGTTTGTTCCGCCTCAGGGATCAAGTCGTTGCTTCTTTCTTTCCCTTCAAGCTGTCCAAACAACATCTTCTGGTTGTTGTCAAACATGCAGTTCTGTTTATACTGACTGACTCTGCTCTCGTATCTCCTAATCTTTGCACTCTTTGCTACAATACGTTGCTTCAGTTCCTCTATGATAATATTTAGCCTTTTCCTACTAGTTTTGTACTTTATTTCTAGTCTATTTTTAGTGTCTATGTTTTTTAGTGTCCCATTCAGTAGGGACTCAAGCTTTCCAATGTCATTTCTCATTTCCTTGATTTGACCATTAAGTCGTTTCTTCCACCAAGGTTCTGATCTTTCTTGTTTGTTGTTTCCTCTCGCTTTTATGCCAAGTAATTTCCTCACCGCATTTGCTATTGCTTTGAGGATATTGTTGCACTGGTGAAGGCTCCTCGCCTCAAAGTATGGCATGACTTTGTTTACCTTAGCTGTTGTTTCTTTTAACTTTTTCCTGTCTACAAATCTTAGGTTCATAGGTTTCCCACTATCATTGTTCCTTTCATCTACCACTAAGTCTAGGATATCAACCAAATCTTGTCCTAGCCCGTCAGCATTCATCTCCTCAATGGCCGTATCTTTGTTCTAGGTATTATTTATTTCAGCATTCAGATCATTGTCTGCTTCGGATGGTTCCTCCGTTCTCTCAACCTCTTCACCTTCATTTCCCACTGGCTCATTTGCCTGGCATACTCCACTCTCCATTTCCAACCTAATCTCTCTGCTCAGTTCCTCCAGTTCCAGCTCGCTTATCCACCCATTAGTTCTTATTACCCGAGCCTGCCCGGCCAATTTTTGTTCATCTAATTCAAATAGACCAATCACGTTCCAGATGTTATGCATCCGTTTCCTATAGCCTTTTTCCTTGGGGTTACTCTTCAGGTAACATTGCACAACAGTTCTATTCAATTCTTTCGTCCAGTTGGTTCTGGTCCCTTTCCTTCTTCTTCCTCCGACACCAGCAGTATTTGGTTGACAGCCAGGTCCCTGTTGCTGAGCCAGGGAGCACCTGCTGGGTGAGAGTCTGTCATATGACATTCCAGTCTCCACTTCACCGTTATTCGAACTGTTTAGGTTCGACATTGAAACACTCTTATCGAGGATTGGTGAATGTATGGTTACATAACCACCGGTGATTTGATCACCCTCGGTGATTTTAGCGTGGCACTATCACGCTGTAGACGAACATAAATAAACAAACAAACAAATAGGTAAAAACCCCTCAAAATAAGCATAAGTTTCATTTGAATGTCTGACTTAGATTTTTTTGCTTGTCTGTCTGTCTGTTTGTTTTTCTTTTCTTTTTTTCTTTTCTTTACGTTTTTCGTTGCTGCTGTGCTGTTTTGATTTTGATTTTTGATTTTTTTTGATTTTTTGACCGGGTCATCAAATCAGTCTATTTATATATTTTGATGCCTTCCTCATTTAGTGGGATGATTATGATGCCTGTCTTAACAGGAGGTAGTGGGAGAGAATAGCGGCGGTAGCGATAATGAGGCAGTGGTGGTGGTGGTGATGTGCTAGTAGTAATTAGCAGGAGGTAGTGGGAGAGAATAGCGGCCGTAGTGATAATGAGGCAGTGGTGGTGGTGGTGGTGGTGCTGTGCTAGTAGTACTTAGCAGGAGGTAGTGGGAGAGAATAGCGGCGGTAGCGATAAGGAGGCAATGGTGGTGGTGATGTGGTCGTAGTACTGTAGTGATGGTGTTGAAGTTGAAGTAGAAATACAAGTTGAGATAACTTGACTATAGTTTTTGGCGTGGTAGTGGTGATGGTGGCGGTGGTGGTGTTGGTGGTGAAATTATTTGCCTGTCTATCCATTTAGCCATTTTCTCTTTTTTCGACTATAACATTTCTGATCCAAAATTAAATATTAAATATTGGGGCCCTATGCTGTAATGTGATGCGTTGTTGCCTGCTGAGGGTTAAAAACTGTAATCTTATATTTCATTTGTAATAAGAATTATTCTATCATAGTTGTTTTAAATAAGTAAAAATCAAAAACTTACGGGAGCGATTCCATAACGATATATATCCACCATGTGCGTTTATTGTTATTATTATCATTATTATTATTATTATTATTATTATTATTATTATTATTATTATTATTATTAATATTAATTGTAAACGCCAAGAAAGACGTTAATATTTGGCAGGAACAATATTTTAATGTCCATCAACGTGTTACCCCGCTACCGCTGAATGTAACGAGGAAATATGTTCAGCTGTACACCGTCTATATTGTTTCCGGTGAAACAGACGGCGCCGCCTGGTGATAAACACAAGGGGTGTAATGTCCAGGTGTTCCGTCTTTCAAACTAACCCCCTCTCCGCTCTCCCAGGCAACGCCCACAAACTGGACGTTACAATGGATCAGAGAAATTTATCTTTTCACTAGCAGCTCCTTAGTAGCGGCACACCCACCACATATATACATTCTCAACACATGCCACTCACATATACATACACGCATATACACAGACATGCATACACATACGCATGCACACAGAGTCACATGAACATACACCCATCACATATGGATAATCTGTATGTGTGTGTATATATATATATATATATAAATATATATATATATATATATATATACACATACGGATTATCTTAGTATATATATATATATATATATATGTGTGTGTGTGTGTATACACATTGAATCGACGCGCCAATAATAGAAAAAAGAAAATTCATTCTATATAATTTCATGTATTTAGTATTTCATTAAATGCTAGTCGTTTTAGTTTTTTAGCAATGATCTTTACACACTCACAGATACGCTTATCTGTCTATGTATATGCATGTATATATATGTATACATGTATGTATGTATGTATGTATGTATGTATGTATGTATGCATATATATATATGTATGGATTGATAGATAACTGGATGTGTGTGCTTGTGTGTATGTGTAACTGCACCATTTGATAAGGGTTCTGATTGATTACATCAAACCTAGTACTATGCTATTGTGACATACATATCTAACGGTTGCCAACAACACCATGACTAAGTTACAACCCCCCACAGGAATATCTACTCGGATGTTACAATGAGGCAATATTTTCGGTCTTCCTTTGATCCATATACATATACTATTTCAGCACATAATCTACGCAATCACATCCTTACACATTAAATACATGACCACAATCACACGGAACATCACTACACAATCACTGTTGGGTATTAAAATCCTATCAATTACAGGGCGGCGCATTAGCAGAGTTATTACGGAGTCGGATTAAATGCCTCAGTGTTTGTTTCGGTTTAGTGCGCTCCATGTCTAAATCCCGCCGATGTCAACTTTGGATATCGGTAAATATAATACCAGTATATTTCATCCCATCTCTCTCTCTATTTCGTTTTGTCTATCCTTATCTGGAAGAAATTAACTGTGTTCAGATCTGGACAAACTCGAGCAACATGAAATAAAGCGTTTTCTTTAAGAACACAATGCGTCACTGGGAATCAAACTCACGACTATTCGCTCATGAGACGAACAACCTAACCACTAAGCCACACACCACGTTATCACATTACATAACATACTCTATCAGGACCTCCGAGAAAAATTTTGAAAAGCAAATATTTTTCTTAAAATGGATGTTGCATGGTTGCTGTGTGACCTTCTTGGCTCTCCCTTCTCATAGGTCCTACATACTCGAACATAATCGATACACAACACTAGAGCATCAGCAAAACAAAACGATTCCTCTTACACTTATTATACACGCCATAGTAAACACCAACATAAAACCAGAATCTACAAACCATATCCTACAACACAACAAAACAGATGTAGTAACAGTTCATAAAGGGCCGTAACGCTATGCTGCAAAGCATGTTGTCCGACGCTCTACCGATACTGCCGATCCACCGCCCTATAATGGTTTCTGATTTAGGCACAAGGCCAGCAATTTGAAGGGGAGGGGATAGTCGATTAAATCGACCCCAGTGCATTACTGGTACTTTATTTTATCGACGCCGTAAGGGTGAAAGGCAAAGCTAACCTTGGCGGGATTTGAACTTAGAACATAAAGGGCCGTAACTAAATGTCGCAAAGAGTTCTGTCCGATATTCTAACGAATCACTTACATGCAATAATGATTTCTTTATTAATAATAATGAATTCTTTATTTATTATTTATCTTTATCTTTAAATAAGAATAGTAAAAAAATGAAGAACAGTAATGGTAACATAGGCCAAATGTCACAAATTTTGTGAGATCCGTGTAAGCGTTTCACTGGGAGTTATAAACAGTGTGCAGATGAAAGGCAAAATTGACCTCGGCGAGAGTTGAACTTAAGAAATAAAAGGACGTATTTTGTGCGTCGCTCTACGGAATATGCCAGGGCATAGTGGTGGATGTGCATAAGACGCCTTGGAGAGACATCCATCTTTCCTTTGTTCAGTATGAAATGGTGTTAACTATGCTGTTTAATTCACAGGTTCTCAACCCATTTAGGCCAAACGCCCCTTTTTGTCCCTTGAAATCACGAAACGACCCCCCCCCCCACCCTATTTTTCCATTTTTCAATATACTACTGATTTTGATATCAGCAGATTACTAAAAAATTGATTAACAATATTCAGGCAGCTGAGAGTATAAATACATTCCTTGAAAGGAAATATATAAATTTTGAAAAAAGGAACATAAATGTTCTTTTTTATGAATAAGGACCAGTTGAATTTGTTATATTCCACCATGCGATACCAGCTATTTTGAACATTTATACAAGAGCAACTCTGTCTATCCCAAGAGTGCTCTTATCTGGAAGAAAGTGGCAATTATATCATTTCAAAGCTTTCCAATTTTCCCTTTAATGAAACGGACAGAATAAAAGTTGATATCAAACTTGATGTCCCCCAGCTTTGTGAGCTTAGAGACCACGGAAGAGGGTTTTCATGACCACGCGGGAGGGTATATTTATTAATAAATGGTAAAATATATACAACAAATGAGTAATTGAATTGTAGTAGATGGTTTCCAGTACAGTCAGACTGCAACTACAAATAAAAAAATTGTTAGTTTGCTTTGTAACAATAGCATATCCAAGTTTTCATATAAATCAACTTACTTTAACTTTGACTCATTTCAATTGGACCCTTGAGCTTCATGGAGTCTAGCTAACTCTTTGACGTGAGGCTGAATATTCCTAAGATCTAGCCAGAGATCTCCACGTGTAATTACATTGTAGCGGTTGCAATCCTTACTGTGTAGTCTGGAAACAACACCAAACCTCCTCTCGACTAAGTATGAGCTTGTAAAAGGCAGAGCAAATCTCTTAGCCTCTGCATGTAGGTGTGGAAATCAACGCTGAATTTCCTCTTGCATCCCAAAAAGGGGTTCACCTATTTTGGGAAATCTAATTTTTATCTTGTCATCTGCTTGAAGTTCAATGCATTCTTCCTGAAATTTAACATCCAAATCGTCGACGTGAACTATGAAAGCATCTGCTACCCACATTGAGATGTCCATCGGCAAAAGGTCGACAAACCGTTCTCTCATGTTGTCTTGAAGCGCACGGAGGTGAGTGGTATAAATTTGGAGTTGGTCATCGCTTACAATGTTTTGAACATTGGCGACACTAGGAAAATTATAGAATTCCCGTCAACAAAGATTCCTTTCGATGACATTCAATTTGGCCAGGAATGTTTTCACAGCATTCCTTGCTTTAAGCAAGGTGATCTTCTTCCCCTGCAAAGCCAAAATGATGCTATTGCATTTGTCGAAGATGTTGGTGAGGTAGGCGCAGTCTTGCCTCACATCGAGGGTTTTCTTGTACAGTTCTGTGTTGCGTCCTCGCAGAAACTCAATGATAGAGTCGAAGAGTTCAAAAAGTGAGTAAAGCACTTGCCCTTTGAAAGCCACCTCACTTCAGTAAGAAGGAGCAACTTGATGAATTCTTCGTCATTATCTTGGCACAGTTGCTGGAAAATTCGTTCATTGAGGGAATGCTGTTTGATAAAATTGATGACATCAATGGCCTTGCTCAAGGACTTGCTCAGAGGCTTGCTGAATTTCTTTGCAGCCAAGTGTTGTCGATGAATGACACAATGAACAGCAAATACAGATAGATTTTCTCTCTTCAGAAGAATGACGAAACCCTTATGTTGGCCGACCATTGCTCTTGCGTCGTCCATAGCACATGATACAATGTGTGTTGTATGTGGTCCTAGATGTATGTATTACCTGCCTGTGTGTTGTATGTAGTCCTAGATGTATGTATTACCTGCTTATGTATTGCATATGGTCCCAGCTGTATGTATTACCTGCTTGTGTATTGTATGTGGTCCTAGATGTGTGTATTACCTCCTTATGTGTTGTATGTGGTCCTAGATGTTTGTATTACCTGATTGTGTTGTATGTGGTCTAGATGTTTGTATTACCTGATTATGTGTTGTATGTGGTCCTAGATGTATGTATTACCTGTTTATGTGTTGTATGTGGTCTTAGATGCGTGTATTACCTGCTTATGTGATGTATGTGGTCCTAGATGTGTGAGCTACTCGCTTCTGTGTTTTCTTTCTTTTTTTTATTTGTAATGTTATTTATACAATAGGGAATAAAATAGATCTACATAGTGTTAACTCATTACGGTTGAGTCAATAATTTCAGACATGAAATACCTTGTTATCGGTGAAGGAAAGATAAGATTCTAACTGGCTGCGCTCAAAGTGTCCTTTGACCCAGATGACTGAGGGTTTTTTCATTTTTAGGATCTCAATTACCGGTTAATGTCTAGACATGCCTGCACACCTGCTCACAGCTGCGGTCAGACTATAGTTATGCAGTCTGCAAGCTCATTCAAATGCATTCACACTGGCTCTCTCAAAGACATACAAATATGGCTTATAAAACTTACCAAAGTAAAGAGTCTTCCAGCGCCCCTTAGCCCCCTCCCCCTCAATATCCAAACGCCCCCTAACGCGACCTTGCTCCCAAATGCCCCCCCTGGAGTTCCGAAACGCCCCTGGGGTGCACATGCCCCCCGTTGAGAACCTTTGGTTTAATTGATACTGACATTCAGAAATATTGGTAGTGATGGTCGTCGTGGAGAAGTGGGAGATAACACAGGTCAACAGTTTTGGGAGGGACCCTGTTTTAGTACTCGATTTTTTGTTTAATTAATGTCAGCACACACAAATAAGTAGATACATATATAGAACGACATGCAGGCATAACAACAAATACCTGCCTATCAATCCTTCTTTCCAACTCTATAGCTACACACACACATATCTATCTATCTATCTATCTATTTCCCTCTCTATCGACCGGACGTGCGATAGATCGTTGGTAAGTTTTTATAAAATTTTCTACACAAAAACAAAATTTACTGTGTGAAAATTTATATTGTTTGATAGAATAACACCCAGGCTAAATTGTCAGTTGAGTGGCAATCTCAGTTTTCGCCCCTGTGGGACGAAAATTTAATTAAAAAAATTATTGAGAAGTTTTAAAATGTTCCTAACTTTAATAATGTGTGACTTACAGAGAACACTAGACAGCGAGAAGAGAGGGAAAGAGGCAGATATAAGCATTATATCTCCCTCTGCTTCCATAGAAGTATCTATGGAGACAAGCAACAACAAAACTTCGTTTCGTAAAGAAATGGATATTTGCGCAACAAAAGATGAAAATAACAGCCCACAACAGACACCAAAAAATACAGAAAATGCAGAAATTGAAACAATTGACACAACTACACACGAAAAAAGCAACAGAAACAACAAAAACTGAAAAAACAACATTCGCACAGATTGTAACAAAAAAAAAAAACGGAACATAAAGAATTCAACACAGATGTTGTCTGATGCGAGACAATTTATAACATTTGAATAAAAGGGTGGGTTTCAAATAAACTCACCCTTGGAAATTAAACAAGAAACAGTTCGAAGAACGGTAACTTTCAGAACTGTCTCAAACCAAATAAAAAAGCCGGTATTCCTCAGTCAAGGGGAATTTGAAACCACCTTGAAAAAAGGCTCTGTCGGACATTGATTTTATGCGGAGGGCCAGACTATATGGAAGTATTTCGGTACTTTTTAAAAGCGAGGCCCTCGCACAAAAGCATTCTGTTACACCAGTCATCACAACCCCCCCCCCCCTTTTCCCTACTTACATAGGAAAAAGAACACAAAAAATTAAAATAAATAACATACCACCAAACATCATCATTTGGTGGATCTTAACAGGGTTCATAGAGCCAGAAAGTGACACAATTCTTTCGGTCAGGAAGTCGACCAGACGAAGGTGGGCAGGGACAAATTTGGAAATTCTGATACCAATGAAACCAGAACGAATTTCCAAAATCCCCAAAAGAGTGCTGGTCGACAACCAAAATTACATTAACATTGTCACTGAAGGCGGAGAGCCACACTGTTTTCGATGTGCAAGCACACCGCACCTAAAAGCCTCCTGCCCTTTCCAAATAAATAATAAAAAAAGTACTTTTACCAACACCAAAACAATCACCACCACCACAACAACAACAACGCACAAAACAAGAAAACACACCCAAACAAACAACCGCTCAACCACAAACAACATAAATAACACAGACAGCACCCCTGAATAACACAACCCCACCCCACCCCACCCAATCCAACACTACCACAAACACACACACCAAAACACCATCACCACACATCATACCCCTACCCCACACTCCTGATGATGATTATTCATTAACAGATGAGGCTGCTTCTTTTTCTTTAAGCGAAGAAGAAGGAGATCCTCGGAAATCCAAAAAATAAAAAGACACCACAAAACCCCCAAAACTCCAATAACCAACACCAACACAAAACCACAGACACAAACAACAACACAAACAACACCACAACCAAGCCTCCCCTACCAACAAAACAAACACCAACACCACCCCAAACACAAAAAAGAAAACTCACAGACGAACAACAAACTAAAACAACACAACCAAAACAAAAACAACAATATACATACATCAACACCAACAACAAAAATTTGATGGAGGTCATCTCACAGGACCCCAAAGTGGAAACTGAGGGGAAAACCTTTGTCAAAGCAGACTCTCAACCACACCTAAAACTAATAAGGGTTTCGATAGAAATTTATCAGAAATTGAAAGAACAATTTTCACAGGACGTTGGCAACGCCTGCCAATAACCAAAAACCGTGTCCTGTTGAAATGTTTCCCCACCCCACTCAACATCCCCACCAGAACTGAAACGGAGATTGAACAACCCGATCTCCAGGAAACGAAAAGGTAAGTGCACCTTTTCGTCCTTTTGGCCAACTCTTCTCCACCAACATGTCTGACTTACGAGTTGGAAGCGTGAATGTGCGTGGCCTAGGGATGCCCTGGAAATAGGGCCAACTTTTAAACGACCTTAGGTTACACGGTATAGATGTAATAGCCATCACCGAGTCCAGGATCCACAACAGGCAGCAACTAACCGCCATCTTCAATGACTTTGAGATCTACGCATCGCTCTATCAGCCAGGAGGTGAAGGGGAAGTAGCTGTCATGTTTCGGAAAAACCTGGACATCGAAGTACAGCAAGTACATTTGGACCCGGAGGGTCGACTGGTAGTCTTAGACGTGAACAGTGTTGGAGGTGGAGCCTTCAGACTGGTGGCCGTTTATGCCCCGACTGGGCAATCACATTCGCGGCCAGACTTCTTTAAGCGTCTAGAGTATTTTCTGGGAACGTCTCGCTCGTTGCTTTAAGTGGGGGACTGGAATGATATCCTAGATGCACGATGGGACTATGTAGGATCATGTCCCAGTAGAGCGGGGTGCATCAGCCTCAAAAATTTAATCGGCCAATTCCAACTGGCCGATATATATTCAACTGGATTTCCCGATTACACCACAGTGGACGTGGGCAAACCGCAGCGGGACATCTAGATCGTATTTAAATAGGTTCTTAATTAGAGAAAGGGACAGGGAGATGTTAAGCTATCCACAAATGTACATGGTTGCCTATTCAGATCACAAATTAGTCGTCTGCATAGTCAACCGTGATAGAACACTTAGACAGGGATCCGGATACTGGAAACTGAACGTGTCGTTGCCGGCACGTAAAGCTTACAGTGAACGGATAAGTGGACTACTCAAGCAACAATTAACAGAAGCCATCGGCAGCAATAGATGGTGGTACTCTCTCAAGAAAGCAATTAGAGTAGAATCGATAGGGTTTAACAGAGAGTTAGCCTTAGAGTAAAACAAAATAGAAAGAGAACTAGTAGCCAAGGTAGAGAAGGCACTTAGAAGTGGCAACGCGGCTAGAGTGTTAGCGTCGAGAACGGCACTGGGCCAGTTCTTCGACGCGAAACACGAAGGCTGCGTGGTCAGAAGCAAAACACGTGCTCTAGGAAACGAAAGAGCGAAAGCTGTCAGCTGGGCTCGAGTGGCGGAGGCAAAAAGTTGCAACAAGTCCACGATTCGGTCTTTGAAAGACCTAAACGGACGCGTGCTACTTGACCCCAAGTAAATGTGCGCGGTCTTTCAGCAGCAATTTGCGTGACTGTTTGAGCAGAACGACGGTGAGCCGAACGGGGCAATGGACCTTAGTTCATAACTCGACGGCCTGCCACGTCTCTCGAAGACAGACGCCGAGTTCTGCGAAAGACCGATCACGGACACTGAGATACGGGACGCTCTGGGCCGCTGCGGGAAACGTAAGTCACCCGGTCTAGATGGTCTACCCTAGGAGTTTTACATAGGCATGCCGGACTTGTTCTCTGGCGTCCTCGAAGCCGTCTACTGCAATTGGCAGCAGAACGGGAGAATTCCCAGTTCTTCAGGCAAGGGCGTCCTAACGCTGATTAGGAAAGACGAGAAAAAGGGGACGAAATTAACAACTTCAGGCCCATAAATTTGCTCAATGCAGAGTTAAAGATTTTGGCCAAGGTGCTAGCGACCAGGTTCGCGCTTGTCGTCGAGAACCTGGTAGGGAAAGCGCAAACGTGTGCAATCCCGACCACTTCCATACACGACAACCTCCACCTCATGCGATACATTGGAAGCGGTTCTCAAGGCGGCCGGTTTCGGTCCCGTTTCCAGAAGCTGGATCGAGGCGATGCAGACCAGCATCTACTCAAGGGTCAAGGTGAACAGCTACCTATCGGAGCCGTTCGCAATCACGCGTTCCATTCTACAGAAATGCCCTCTCTCCTCCATTCTGTATGTATTGACTCTAGAGCCACTACTGCGGAAATTGGAGCTGTTGTAGGGCATCCCTCTAGAACCGGGACTGCGCAAAGCGACGTCGACTTATGTCGATGACGTGACGGTAATGGTGTCGAGCATCTCGAAAATCGGGGTGATCAGCAACTTACTGAAAGAATACGAAACGCTGAGGGGACCAAAACTAAACCCGGACAAGTCTGTCGGTTTGCAACTCGGTACGTGGAGAGGCAAACCGATGACGTCCGACAACGTCGTTGGACGCTGGACGGACGGATCGGTGAAATTGCTAGGGGTCTGGTTCGGTCCAGACCTCCAGGTGGAGAAAAACTGGAACGAGGTCACGGCCAAGGTGTTTGCACTCACCCAGAAGTGGGCAGAATGCAAACTGTCCTTGAAAGGTCGAGCGGAGGTGGCGAACACTTTCATAGCATCCCTCATCTACTACCGCTTGACTGTTGTGCCTTGTCTCCGTGAATACCTCACCAAGATGGAACGCATGCTCTTCCAGTTTCTGTGGAAGAAGCAGGCTCTGCTGGTGAGGAGATCCGTCTGCTGACAGCAACATTCCAACGGAGAGCTGGGAATGGCGTGGCTGATGATGCGGAAATATGCGCTGAGGCTGTGGAATCTCCAGGTATTCTTCACCGACCCCCAACCGGTGTGGGCATCGTGTGTGGGACAGGCTTTCCCGCAGCTCGTCTCGCTGACGGAGCTGCAGTCCTGGGTCAAGAAAAGACCGAAAACGATGGGCACCTGGCACATTGAATGCGCTCAGGCGCTCACAGTCCACTGGCAAGCGAGCAGAGCAATCAGTGGAGACTCCACTTCGACATTCTATAGAGGGATTGTACGTTACAAGGGCGACGACGTGCTCAGAGAGACTCTGGGCGTCGAAGACGATGAGCTCACCAGTCTGTTTCGTAGGACTTTCCGCGTGGGATCTATGGACAACTTCCAGAGGTCCCTGGCCTGGCAGTGCTACCGAGGAGCTCTACCAGTTCGTGACAAGATCTACAGGCACGGACGCCCAGACAGGCATCCTTCCAAGAGGACGTGTCCAAGATGCGTGCAGGACATTGAACCCTCTTGCACGCAATTGTACACTGCCCGGGCGTAACCGACCTGTGGAACTACGCAGAACAACTTCTGTCGCGTATGGGACAAATCCTGTTGACTGCCGAGTCCATAGTAAGGATCAAACCGCCAACTTCTTTCAAAAACGAAAGAGAGGCGGTTTTCCTCTGTATAGTGGCTATGGTGAAATAGGTTACATGGTGGACGAGATTGAGAGGACTGAGGACAGATGTCTTTCTCTCCGAACAACAACTCATTCCCTTCTTCCGATACCACTTTAGAAGGAGAATGAGAATGGAGAGAGAGGCACTGCACCCCAGTAAATTTACTGAAAGGTGGGTGAATGTGGCAAAAATGGCCCGAGTTATTGGCCCTTCTCTATGTATAAGCCTGTAGGTTAAAGAAGATAGCAAAAGGAAGAAAGGAGCACTTGCACAACACGCTCCTGAAGTTGAGGGTTGTTCTATCGACGGGGTATTAAACAACCCATTTGTGGCACTTCCCCCCTATTGGGGATTTCGATTGTTATAATTGTTTGTTTCAATATTTTTACACGACTGTATGTAAAATTCCCGGCATATGTCTTTGTATTGTCTATTTTTCTTGTGCGCCCTTGTGGCAAATAAAGAAATCTATTTATCTATCTATCTATATATATATCCTTCCATACATCTCTTTCTCTCCCCATCTCTCTTTCTCTCTCTCTCACACTCTCTCTCTTTCTCTCTCTCTCTCTCTTTTCTCTCTCTCTCTCTCTCTCTCTCTCTCTTTCTCTCTCTCTCTCTCTCTCTCTCTCTCTCTCTCTCTCTCTCTCTCTCTCTCTCTCTCTCTCTCTATATATATATATATATATATATATATATATATATATACAGTATATATATATATATTGTTAAAATGCTTGGCTTAGTGATTAGAAAGTTGTATTCACAATCGTGAGGTTGCGAGTTCGATCCGATTCCAGGTCTGGGCGATGAGTTATGTCCTTGAGCAAGAAACTTTATTTGACATTTCAGCAATTTATTATAAACGAGGGTGCTTCAAAAAGTTTGTGGAAAAAGGACAGTTGGAAAAAATGGTTTACATTATGATGTTTATTTTTCAACGTATGTTCCATCTAGGTCAATACATTTCTGCAAGCGTTGATACCAGCCTTTAAGTCCATCTGTGTAAAATTGAGGGCCATGCGATTTAAACCATTTTAGCTCTTTTACATCCTCAACTGAGAATAATCCACTTCCTCTCTTCCACTTCTAAAACGACTTATCTATTTGTAGGTTGTTGATATCTTTGGGGTATTGTCTCCATAAACTTTCTCTAGAGCGTCAAGGATTTGGCTGCTCTCCCACCTTAGCTTCACCATGAATTTGATGTTTTGATGGAGGCTAGGTTGCAGCGCTGAGTTGCAACATGCATTTAAGTGTTCATATTAGAACATGTTATGACACTTTAGTTCGAGAACGAACAGGTGTATTGAGATCAAAATCCATACATATAAATTTTAGCTATGTACCTTTTCCACAAACTTTTTGAAGCTGCCTCGTATATATGATATATAAATGTGCGGGTATAAATATACATTTGTGCGCTCAAACACATGATGTATACATACATACGCACATATGAATGTTACATGCTTTAAAGAAATGAGAAAAAGAGTATTCAATATATGGTGTAGGGTACTTTTTACATATAAACTGTATTATTTTTCTCGCTATTTGAGATTCACGTCAAAGTGACTATTCAGGTGGTTACTTTTACTCTTTCACTGGTTTCAGTCATTAATCTCCTTCCATGTAGTGGCAGCGACTTGAAGGGAGTTTTTCAGCTGTTAATATTGCATCTAGTACTAGTTTTTCAATTTTGGTACTTATTTTATCGACCTCTTTTTGTCGCAGCATTAAATTATGGAGCGTAAATCGTAATCAGACATATACACAAATATACACACACTCCCACACACACACATACACCCCTACCCTAATTTCCCTCACATGACACTCGGCAGAAGACTTGCCCGAGCGGCCGCGCAGTATCAATAAATTTGAAACCACTTGGTTGCAAAGCAAACTTGTTAACTATACAGTCACACCTTGTTTGTTTTTTTCTATATGTAACAATCCTTTTCATTGGCTAATTGCTAAATAATATTGTGTAAAAGTATGATATTTTGATTATGGTCATGCTATTATAACCAGTTTCACTAAATCTTTGTTCTGCTGTGGTTCATATTGATTCAGTAGGAGTTCTATCTGATGTCGCTAATATTTTTCTATTCTATTGAACTGATTTCTCCATTCTTGTATGTAGTTTTTCTCAATTTTCATTGGTTAATTTTTTGTTCACTTTGTTTTCCTGATCGATTTACTTCTCTAAATTGTTATTTTTTAAGGTAAACTTTGCCGTCCCTCTACCGTTATCTCCATTGCCATTATATATTTAACCTGTGTACAATCCAGACTAGTTTGTAACAATTAATACATTCTACTTTCTGCAATGTGATATCGCATGTTGTCTTATTGAACAAACATATTTGTCGCATAAGTATGTGTTTTTCTGTGGAATGTCCCAGAAATATTTACATTGACACTATCATTGCCTAGTTTATATTTATTCAAATATCATTCCCACTAAAGTTAGAAATGGACTTCGAGAGAAACGTTGCATTCTTTATGTATCCTGTTGTATGTATCAAATTTTCAATGACTTTTTTTGTTGCTCCAGCGTACTTTTATCGAGTATCTTCCCTCTAGCAGTTCTGTTGGTGTGTAGATTCTTTTTTAGGCAATTTCAACATGACAAAATTTTGATAAATTGATTTTGCATCTTTTTTAAGGAATGTACAGTGAGATTATTGATATTTGCTTATTTATGACTAGGGGGGCGAGTGCTACGTTTCTTGTACAGATGCAGCTAACTTTTCTTCGTTCCTATTGTAGTTTTTATGATAGATTAAGAAGTTTTACGTGATTAATGCGAGAAAGAGTTTACCTCATTTGACGCTACGTTCACGTCGTCACCTTCTCCAACCATCTACGTACGCATACATACACACACATATATATACACACATACATGCATATTAATTATACACACACACACACATATGTGAGATGTGCGATGTTACATGGTAGTGAGACATGAGCAGCAACTGCAGAAGATATACGACGGCTGGAGAGAAATGAAGCAAGTATGTTCCGTTGGATGTGAAATGTCAATGTGTGTGAACGACCAAACATAGATGAGTTGAGAGAGAAGCTGTGTATAAGAAGGATAAGTTGTGGTGTGCAGGAGAGAAGGCCGAGATGGTATAGACGTGTGATGCGCATAGAGGATGACCGCTGGGTGAAGAAGTGCCAAGAATTGCTAGTAGAAGGAAGACGCAGTAGAGGTAGACCACGAAAAACATGGGCGGGGGTGGTGAGAGCAGACCTCAGATCACTGAAGCTCACAGAGGAGAAAACGAAGGACCGTGACAAGTGGAGAGATGCTGTGCTGAATAGGACCCGTCTAACACTTGCACGCAGGGACAAGCGGACGTAAAATGATGATGATGAGGATACATAATGATATTAATAATAATATTTATACTTATATATATAATCTATATACAATTATAAATAAGATAAGGGTAATATTTTCGTGCACGGAAAATTATCAGTTAGATAATTGCCGGGCGGAAGATTGCCAGGCGGAAAATTGCTCATGGGGAAAATTACCATTGAGAAAATTGCCAGTGAGGAATATTGCTAGTGCTTTAGGTTTTACTTAAAACTTTGAATCTACTTATCTGACAGTGCTTTGGAATGTGGGTGTGTGTGTGTGTGAGAGAGAGAGAGAGAGAGTGTGTGTGTGTGTGTGTGTGTGTGTGTGTGTGTGTGTGTGTGTGTGTGTGTGTGTGTGTGTGTGTGTGTGTGTGTGTGTGTGTGTGTGTGTGTGTCAGTGTGTGTGTGTCAGTGTGTGTGTCAGTGTGATGTTGTTGCTATTCCCTGTTTAATTTTGGTTGGAGTTCGTGTATGTTTGTCACTTCTGTAATATGTCGGAGCATTGCGTCTTTCTGTGTATGGTTATAAGTTTTATATCTATGTTTTCTAATGTACTCCCCATGTTCCATTTTGACAATGCTCGACCATCTTCAATTCGGTATTCGTGCCAATCCTTACCTATAGTCATGAATCTTGGGTAATGACCGAAAGAATACGATCGCGAATACAAGCAGTTGAATTGGGGTTCTTCCTAAGTGTCTTTGGAGTAACGTTACTCGATAGAATGCGTAGCTGGGAGATCAGAGAGTCACTCCAAGTAGAGCCGCTCCGATACTATGGGCATGTG
Organism: Eledone cirrhosa; assembly: GCA_964016885.1. Classification (NCBI taxonomy): domain Eukaryota; kingdom Metazoa; phylum Mollusca; class Cephalopoda; order Octopoda; family Eledonidae; genus Eledone; species Eledone cirrhosa. Next base: position 208,464,709 of record OZ024741.1, on the reverse strand, counting down.
GTTAGAATCTCGCAGGAGTGAATCGCTGGACAGATTTTAAAGGGGAAAACAAACTTGCATCCATGATCTCAACCCGATCAGTTTGAGACGGTTGCTTCTAACGGGACTCGCTGGAAGGAGTGTTTGAGAACTTTGCCCTCACGACCCTCTCAGGAAGAAGAAGAAGAAGAAGAAGAAGAAGAAGAAGAAGAAGAAGAAGAACTTTTGTTATTAATGTTATGTTTTTATGTGATCCTTCATATACATCGATTGAATAAAAAAGATGAAAAAATAACAAAACAAAAAGAAAAATACCGTTTATTCACTGTCAGTCTCAAGAAAACCGTCGTCATGTGCCAACCTGCCCCTTATAAGCAGTACAGTGAACCAAATATCTATGTGTATGGTAAACGACTTCGAGTGGTTGATCAGTTTGTTCACCTGGGAAGCACTGTCAACCTTGATAATGAAATCCCACTCAGGATTAAGAAAGCAAGTGATGCTTTCGGAAAGCTAGAAAGGCGACTCTGGGGTCGGCGAGACATATGCAAAAAGACAAAGGTAAAGGTGTACAAGGCATGTGTGCTCTCTTCTCTTATTTATGCCTGCGAGACCTGGGTCACATATCGACACCACCTTAAGCAATTGGAGCGTTTCCATCAGATGTGTCTCAGACGGATCCATGGCGTTCACTGGAGGGACCACATCAGTGATGTCGAGATTTTGGAAAGCTCTCTGTATGACAGGATAGAAGCTCTTGTGCTTAAGCAACGATTCCGTTGGAGTGGTCACCTTTCCAGGATGAAGTATTCTAGAATACCAAAACAACTCTTTTATGGAGAGTTAGTTAAAGGAAAACGACCGCCACATAAACCAAAAAAAAAGTATAAGGATTCCTTGAAAGCCTCTTTGAAAGACGCTAACATCTCTGCTGATACATGGGAAAATGTTGCTGTTGATCGTAATAAATGGAGAAAGACTGTTTATGAGGGGAAGTTGTCTTTGAGGCATCTCGAATCGCATAGGAGAAAGTAAAGCGGGATGTGAGGAAGGGCATTGCTGCTGCATTTCCAGATGGCGAAGGTCCTCCTATGGCGCTGACATGCTGCTTCTGTGCGAGACTCTGCCTAAGCAAAGCTGGACTCGAAAGTCATGTTCGCAGTCATAAAGTAAGACCAGTGGTTGACTACCAGGCTGCTGTTAGAGATGCTACTCATCATGCTTGCCAAGCATGTGGTAGAGAATGTAAATCAGCAGGAGGGATCAAACGACATGCAAAAGTACATGAACTCCAACCACAGCCGGCTATTCCCAGTGAATGTTTTGGTTGCCAACTCTGTGCAAGACACTTTAGATAATTGGCTGGGCTAAAAAGCCACATTCGATCGCAACGCTGTTAATTGCTATCGTGTGTGTGTAGATATGTTTATGTGTGTGCGCGTATGTATATATATGTATATTATTATTGTTGTTGTTGTTGTCGTTATTGTTGTTGTTGTTATTATTATTATTGTTATTATTATGGGTTATTTTCTCGTGCAATGGCCATACTCGATAACGAGGGAGCAGTATGTACGTATGTGTGTGTGTATGCTTGTATATATATATATATATATATATACAAGGGAAAGTATCAACACATATATTTTTATTGTTTGACCCGAATTACTTGGTCGTTTTGTTTTGGCTGTGCGGATGATATGTTTAACCATCATCTCAGTGTGTTTGGCCCTTAACGTATGTTGTAGCTCTGATTCATATGATTCATCGAGCGCTTGCCACACATATCGGACGTTGATTTTCGTTAATTCCTGAGCTGAAAACGATTCTCGCTAATTTATATTTGTATTAATCTCCTGAGTCTAGCTATTGAGCAGTTAATTTTATTGATTTTTTCAGTTACTTATATTGACTGTTGAATAGCTCTGTTATATTTAACTATTCTGTCGAGAGCTTTATTCGATTTGTGATATTTTGCATTCTCGCAATAATACACAACTGAATCATTCGCTTAATAGAGGTGTTACCTCCCTTGCTGAATCCCACGAGGGGTCAGTAATAGCCACACTATCTATAGCATCTTGGAGCAAAACCCGTTGATAACACGACTACCTTGTTCATCATCTCACCAGAAGCCCAACATTCTTTATGTAGGCGGACAGTACCTGATTTTGGAGTCGCAGAAACCAATACTGGATTTTACCATCAGTCCAGGGTCCGGGAAAGTATCAACACATATATTTTTATTGTTTGACCCGAATTACTTGGTCGTTTTGTTTTGGCTGTGCGGATGATATGTTTAACCATCATCTCAGTGTGTTTGGCCCTTAACGTATGTTGTAGCTCTGATTCATATGATTCATCGAGCGCTTGCCACACATATCGGACGTTGATTTTCGTTAATTCCTGAGCTGAAAACGATTCTCGCTAATTTATATTTATATATATATATATATATATATGCAGTAAATACATACATATGTATATATATATATAGAATGTTTAAGTATCGAGAGAGAGAAAAAAAGAAAGATAAGCGATACATATATTTAGTTGCCAATAGTTTGCGCAAACGTGCTCAATACCTGTCCCTACATGTTTAAATATTAGAAGCGTTAATATTTAGTGGGCGAGAAAATATGCAGAGCGGTTACAAAATAAATGAATACAAAGGAGTATATACCGTTGAAACATGTTTATATAACAATGCACCTACGTACGTTTCGCCCAGAACGGGCTTCTCAAGGGCATAGAAAACAAAAAAATGATCAGTACGCGACCCAGGAGGGCTTTTAAGGTTAAATTCACATGAGAGTTCATTCTTCGCTTGAGTACATGTTTTGTTATTGTCGCAGAGGAGGGGGAGCAACTCTGGCCGGTGCTTGGATAATCTTGTCCCTCTGGCTTTTTTACCCGTTCACATTATGGTGTTTTGCGTTATTATTTTCTGGATGCTGCTTCACTAATGCCGGTTCGAGCCGGGTCTGGGACGCATATTTAGTTCAGAGATGTTTGTTTACGCCGCCTGCCCACCGGAGTGTTATGGTTTGGGCAGAGGGACCCAGTTTATAGTTTTCAAGCCACAGTTGCTTCCCACTCGAAGTAAGACGATGGCATTCGGTGCTTACCGTTTATGACTGATTCGGCTCTGCTGTTTATGAGCTCGTGGGGTGTTCTTATGATGAAATAAAGCTCCATGAAGCAAACCTCGCACTTCCTCTTGAAATTGTAGGGTGCAGCTCTACCGACAATATCCCAGCGTGTGAAGAAGCTGATGTTGGCGTCTTTTAATGTAGTGACGTAATTGGCAAGTGACGTGGAGTGCCTTAGTTTTTTGTTCCTGAAAGAGTGGAGATGCGTTCTAAATCTCGTTTTAAACTGGCCAGAGGTGGCCCCTATGTAGTGTTTAACTCCATTATGGCTAGTTATGGTGCACCTATGAAAAACCTTATCAGTCAGGCAGTTTCCCCTGAGAGGGCAGCCTCCCCTGTCATGACAGTTGCATTTTCTGTCACGGTCGCTCCTAGTTCCTGAAGTAAAGCTATTACTATTGCTATCTATGTTGTTATCTATGTCTCTATCTCGGTCATTGGTACTGTTATATCTCAAGGCGTGCGGGGTAGTATCATTATCCCTCCGTACGCCGTAGCCCGTTCCGTTGCCGGTGGGTGATCTGTGCGAGTCACCAGCATATTCATCAGTCTCGCCTTGATTATGTCGGTTTCGTCTGCCGGGGCTGCCAACAACACTATTGGGTGCTGTTAGGGAGACGTTAAGGCTGTTAGTGTTGTTGTCGGGTCTAGATGTATCTGTGCTAAGGTGCCGTGTTTTGGTGTTCTTACTGTGATTAGTTGCGACAATAACAACACATGTACTTAAGCGAAGAATGAACTGTGGTGTGAATTTAACCTTAAAACCCCTCCTGGGTCGCGTACTGATAATTCTTTTGTTTTCTATACCCTTGAGGAGCCCGTTCTAGGCGAAACGTACGTAGGTGAATTGTTATATAAACATGTTTTAACGGTATTTACTCCTTTGTATTCATTTCTTATGTATATATATATATATATATATATATATATATATATATATATATATATATATATATATATATATATATATATATATATATATATATATATATATAGTATACAAAGATCGGAATTAAGAGTATTCCGCAGTTCACTGTAATGATAATAATAGTATTAGCTCAAAGAAGAATAGAGAATTTTCTTCTGAGCTCAAATTGTAATAATTCTTTACACACATCTCACTGTGTAACACACTTCTCTTTGTGTAATATATTTGTATATATATATATATATATAAGTAGAAGGGGTATTTAATTTGTTGGAAGTCCGACAAATATAAATGTTTATAACTAATTTAGAGAACTCAACAGATTCTGGAGTAAATATTCAATGATATTAAATAAATGGAAACTATATTTATAAAACCATATCTATTTTATTATATATATTTCAAGGGTACCAAGACAACATTGGTACGCTTTCATCAGATAAAATACAAAGTTTGTTTTATACCAATGAAAATCATACTTTATCGGTTGGAAATTCACTGGATAGTCACTATCCAGTGAATATCTGATGAAAGCGTACGAATGTTGTCTTGGTACCCTTGAAATATATATAATAAAATAAATATGGTTTTATAAATCTAGTTTCCATTTATTTAATATCATATATTTAATATCATATATATATATATATATATATCTATTAATATTTCCCTTATTATTCTTGTAATTACTATACACCTTTGTTTCCCTCCCCATCCTCTCTACTTTTTCAATGAAGCCAATTCTGCTAATACATTGATTTCAGCTGATAATGATTAGCATGAGAACAGTCCTGAACTGGTGCCAACTCTTAGGTACTCTCAGTAAGTGAAATATTCTTAGTTGTATTGTGACCTGAATTGGTGTTGATATAAGAAATTTTCCTATACTGGTGGCTAAATAAAGGAATATTGACCAAAAACAGATCAAAATATTGTCTTGCCAAAGTGTAAATATATTTGACTTATTTAAGCAATGTACTGACAGGCTGTTATACTGCAGATCACTTTTGTTCATGTGTCTTTCAGTTGTTCTAGTCAGCAGCAAGTAGTGTATAATATGTATTGATGTGGGTGTATATGTGAGAGTGTGTGGATGGGAGAAGGTGATTTGCTTTCATCTTACAATTCTCAACTTCTTAGCATCTGTTGTTTTGTAAGTGTGAACAGGAAAGTTATAGTTTGTTTCCATGTCTGATGAAAGAACTCACTGGAGTGTGATAAAAGTTAAGGCTATATTATTTTGTGTAATGATTAAATAAAGAACCCATGTTATCAATTTCAAAATATTTCTTAAACCCATCAGAAGTCCAGCAGTTAAGGGATTAGAAATGGAAAATTCCATACCTTACTTAATAAAACAAGAGAGCTAATTTAGATATGGGGTCCTGGATAAGGTCTTGGTTGGTAAATTTGGACTCATTCCATGATTTTTGCCACCCTCCCTTTGATATATGTACATTGCTTGATATAAAGAATTAATGATTGGCTATATATATATATATATTTATTTATACCAACCAAACAGTGAGTGTGTTCTGTTATTAATTCTGGCAATATTACACAAATATGACCCTCCCCAAGTATAACAATATTTATTTATATATATATATATATATATATATATATATATTTATATATATATATATATATATTTCTTGATTTCTACAGCTGGATGCCCTTCCTAACACCAACCTCATTTACAGTGAGTGCTGGGTGCTTTTTTGCCGTGGCACCTCCACGACCACTTTGCAGTGGAATGATATGGACCCCAGTCCCTATCATCTCATTTCTACAGCTGAGTAAACTGGAGCAATGTGAAATAAAGTGTCTTGCTCAAGGAAACAACACATCACCCGGTCTGAGAATTGAACTCACAACCTTTCGATTGCAAGGCCAATGCTCTAACCACTAAACCATGTGCCTATATATATATATATATATTTATATATATATTTATATATTTATATATATATATTTATATTTATTTATATATATATATTTATATATTTATATATATATATATATATATATTTATATATATTTATATATATATATATATAAATATTAATACAATAACAGAGATAGTTTAAAGCTAATCTCTGACTGGTAACCATCTCACTCAACAAACATTAGGTTATATTTTAATATAAACCCAATTTAAGTGTTTGGGGTGCTAACAATATGTATTATGTGGAAAAGCCAGTTGTATTATTTTATGAGATATAATTAAAGTTAAAATATATCTCTCTTTCCAAACAATTGTTTGATTATAAGTTTTCTACAAATTCGGAGAATATTTCCAGTTTATGTAGAAGCCTAATATACATTCATGTAAGAATATATTTAGGTGGGCGCTTATATATCATCAGTGGAAGCCCATTAAACTTTGATATAAGAAAAACATTTCTTACCACAGTTAAAAATCGTGTCCGTTAAATTGCTCCTTCCCGCATCGAATGACCGGCAAATTTGAAATTTATATATATATATATATATATATATATATATATATATATATATATATATATATATATATATATATATATTTATATATATATATATATAAATATATATTTATATATATATATATAAATATATATTTATATATATATAAATATATATTTGTATATATATATATAAATATATATATATATATATTTATATATATCTGCTAAAATGTGTCACTAGTGTTGATTCGGTTTCGTTCCAGCCACCCATCCATACAAATTTTAGAAGGTATCTTAGCTCTTATGACGTTATTATTATTAATATTACTGCTGTTTTCTGCTGTATTATTTCGGATTTACCCTGTTTTTCTGCTGTATTATTTCGGATTTACCATGCAGTCTTGAAGGCGACCCTCAGTGCCTACCTCACAATTTCCCTCCCACCCCATAGCCTATTCGACCAATCAAACCTCAGCATGCCATTTCTATGGCTGCTGCTGCTACTACTACTACTACCTAACTAACTCTCTCCTCCCCTGTCGCAGCCCAACACACTCTGCCATTATCCCACCACCACTGTTCTTCTAGCCCTCAATTTTCCCACCGTTATGGATGGATGAGCTGAGAATAAATTTGAGCAACTCTGAATCAATAGATGAAATATGAATCTGCGAGCTACCAAGCACCCACGTGAAGCGCCAACCCAGAGACCCTTCCCTACGAGTGTCGACAAATGCCCAAAACTCCGAGTTGGTACCATCAATGCAGGCTCAATGAAAAGAAGAGCAGAAGAAATCGTAGAAATGCTAGAGCGAAAGGAAATTGATGTATGCTGTGTGCAAGAGTCCTCGTAGGAAAAAGTCGGTGCTACAAATTTTTCTGGGTGGGAAATTACGATGGGATGGGTGGTGTAGGTATACTACTAGCTGACAAGTGGGTTGATAAAGTAATCTCAGTGTACAGGGTAAATGCAAGAATCATTAAACTCAGACTAGTCCTGAATAAAACAATTACCACAATAATATCAGCTTACGCACCTCAATCGGGGCTGCCAGATGAACTTAAGGATAGGTTTTACGAGTCCCTAATGCACACTACTGCTCTAACAGACGACAATGACTTCCTAATCATCGCAGGAGATTTTAACGGACACGTAGGTAAACACTGCGACGGCTTCAATAGAGTACATGGAGGCCATGGGGTTGGCACAAGGAATGAGGAAGGATTCAGACTTTTAGAATTCTGCGACGCCAATGACATGTCGATATGTAACACAAACTTTAAAAAACCCGACAACCACCTGATCACCTATAGATCAGAGGAGCACTCTAGTCAGATAGATTTTATCCTCATCAGAGGACGTGACAGATGGACGGTCGTAAACACAGAAGCCTTCCCTAGTGAGGAATGTACATCCCAACATAGCTTAGTTGTCAGCGACCTCACGGTCAGAACTAGACGAACCCGGAAACAGAGGCCAACCTGGAGAAGAAAGATCTGGAAGCTGAAAGTCCCCTCAACCAGTAACAGATTTAAAGATATTTTTCTCAACGCCTACGACAGTAAAGAAGAACAGATAGAGACATTTAATGTAGAAGAGAACTGGGAGTTCCTAAAAAATAATTTACTAGAGCCGACGGATGAGGTCTGTGGCTGGAGTAAGACCTCAAGCAGGAGGAGAGTGACTTGGTGGTGGAACAATAAGGTAGATGAAGCAGTTAAGGCCAAGAGACAGGCATGGAAAGAATGGAAGAACGGGGGGAGCAGGGTACATTACATAGAGACCAAGAGGGAAGCTAGGCGACAAGTATACTTAGCTAGGAGAGAAGCAGAGGATAGAAAATTCAAGCATATTTTGCAATGTGAGGACCAGAAACAGGAGGTATTCAAGATTGCGAGGCAGTGTGTCAGAGATAGTTGTGATGTCATTGGAGAGAAGTGTATCCGGAATGATAAAGGTGAGCTTGCCCTCACAAGTGCTGAGAAGAAAGATGCATGGAAGAGTCATTATGATAGATTACTAAATGAGGAGAGTGCATGGGAAGAAGAGACCCTACCCCAAGTAGACCCTATAGAGGGACCAGCAGTACAAGTCAGCAGCAGCGTAGTAAGTAAGGCAATCAAAGATATGAAGATGGGGAAGGCAACCGGTCCATCGGGTATAGCTGCCGAGATGCTGAAGGCATCTGGGTCTGTAGGTCACACTATAACCACACGTATTGTTAACCAGGTAATACTAGAAGGTGCCATACCAAAAGATTGGTACAGTAGCATCATTGTCAACTGCTACAAAGGTAAAGGCGATGCACTAGTTAGAGGAAACTATAGAGGTATAAAGTTGATGGACCAGGTCATGAAAGTAACAGAAAGAGTTATAGCACAGTTGATTAGGGACCGGGTGAAAATAGACGAGATGCAATTTGGGTTTGTACCAGGAAGAGGCACCACTGATGCCCTCTTCCTTGTGAGGCAATTACAGGAAAAGTACTTAGCTAAAAGTAAGCCACTCTACTTGGCATTTGTCGACCTTGAGAAAGCCTTTGACAGAGTTCCATGTGCTGTAATCTGGTGGGCTCTTAGAAAACTAGGAGTAGATGAATGGCTTGTGAAAGCGGTACAAGCCATGTATAGGGGAGCAGTCAGCAAAGTTAGGATTAGCAATGAGTATAGCGAGGAATTTAGCGTACAGGTTGGGGTCCACCAGGGCTCTGTTCTTAGCCCCTCCTGTTCATCATAGTCCTGCAGGCAATAACGGAGGAGTTTAAAACCGGATGCCGATGGGAACTCCTGTATGCTGATGACCTCGCACTCATAGCTGAATCTATGGTAGAACTAGAGAATAAATTCCAAACCTGGAAGCAGGGACTAGAAAGAAAGGGTCTCAAATTCAACATGACAAAGACTAAGGTCCTTGTAAGTAGACGAGAAAACAGAACCCAGATCCCCTCAGGGAAATGGCCTTGCTCAGTATGTAGGAAAGGTGTAGGTAGGAACTCCATTCTCTGCCCCAAATGCAAACAATGGGTACACAAGAGATGTAGTGGGATCTCAGGAAGCTTAACTAAGAATGTAGGCTTCACATGCAGCAGCTGTGCTGAGACAGCAAGCAGCAAACAGCCACAGGAAACAAGTACCATCAATCTCTGGGAGGGCTCTGTAGAAACAGTAGACAGCTTCTGCTACCTAGGTGACCGAATTAGCAGCGGAGGTGGGTGTTCAGAAAGTACAATAACTAGGGTAAGAACGGGATGGAAGAAGTTTAGGGAACTACTACCACTGCTAGCTGCAAAAGGCTTCTCCCTCAGAATGAAAGTCAGACTGTATGATGCGTGTATCTGAACAGCAATGTTGCATGGTAGTGAGACCTGGGCGCTGAAGGTGGAAGACTTACGTAGATTAGGGAGAAACGAAGCCTGCATGCTCCGATGGATGTGTAACAGTAATATACGTGAACGACAAAGCATAAATGAATTGAGAGAGAGACTACGCATAAGAGGAATCAAATGCTGTGTGCAGGAGAGGCGGTTGCGCTGGTATGGACATGTGATGCGTATGAAGGATGGCAGCTGCATAAAAAGGTGCAGAGCACTAGAAGTTGATGGAAACCGCGGAGTGGGGAGACCCAAGATGACCTGGGATGAGGTGATAAAAGCCGACCTTACCCAATTACACCTCTCAAAGGCAATGACACATGACCGTGACTTCTGGCGTCACGCAGTAATACAGAGTACCCGACCTCCCATGGGTACAAGCTGAAGCATATAGACAATATGCCCCCACACCCCCCACCGCAAGGTGGTCGTGGAGGTGCCACGGCAAAAAAGCACCCAGCCCACACTGTAAAGTGGACGTGTAGGCGCCACGAAAAAGCACCCAGCACTTACTGTAGATGAGGTTGGTGTTAGGAAGGGCATCCAGCTGTAAAAATAATGCCAAATCAGTTCCTGTATGAGCAAGGCATGGTCAGCCGACCAGACACTGCCCACAACAGGACAACCCGTCTAACCCATGCTAGCGTGGAAGAACGGACGTAAAACGATGATGATGATGATGATGATGATATATATATATATATATATGGTATATTTCTTTAGGTCGTTTTGGAAGCCTCAACAATGCAGATAGGTAAATCTCCGGGTAACAAGATCCGGTGGTGGAGAGAGAGATGTAAGTGAATGTAGGTTGAGATGTGTAGTGTGTAGAAGAGTGTAGGAAAGAGCGTAAAGGATAATAATAATAATAACACGAGATAGAGTTACCTTGGGAGAGATTTAATTGTCCCTATATATTTCGGATTCACATCCATCAACTGGGGGGGGGGGGGTCCGGGGAGGGGGTTCTGTCGGAAAGGTGCGAAACGTGTCCTCCGCTGTTCGTTGTTTTGAATATTCAAAACAACGAACAGCGGAGGACACGTTTCGCACCTTTCCGACAGAACCCCCCCCCCCCCTCCGGAAAACCTCCCAGTTGATGGATGTGAATCCGAAATAAATAGGCACAATTAAATCTCTCCCAAGGTAACTCTATCTCGTGTTATTATTATTGTTATCCTTTACGCTCTTTCCTACATTCTTCTACACACTACACATATCAACCTACATTCACTTACATCTCTCTCTCCACCACCGGATCTTGTTACCCGGAGATTTACCCATCTGCATTGTTGAGGCTTCCAAAACGACCTAAAGAAATATATCTTATTATTCCACAATGCTTCAAATAAACTTCAATACAATAAAATGCTTGTCAGAAATAAAAAAATCATTTACAAAATTACGTTGGAGCCTCAAAAACAAAAACAAAAACAAAAGTAACATGCACACACACACACACATACTCATACAACACACATCCCAACAACAACAGACACACAGACACAAACAACAATAACAACACACACAACAATAATAACATACACGGAGAAAACAACAACAACACACACACATTCTATGCCTCTCACCACCACCACAATCTTAACAAACACACAGACACAGAAAACAGATAATGACAGTAACAGAAATAAGGGAAGGTAATAGGATTGAAAGGAGAAGGGAGACTATCAATACTGACAGAGAAAATAACCAGGACGAACACACAGACACACAAAATAGAGTAGATAATAACAATGAGCCAGAGGAAGGAGACAGGAGTAATAATGAGAGACATAGAAACAACCATGAGGCTGTTGGTGGAAATAGAAATAGAAAAAACACAATTAACAATAACAATAGCAATAGTACACATAAAGCAGCAGCCTGGAACTCTACTTTTTATAATCCTTCCGATAAGTCTTTCGACCAGCGAGGAGTCCACGCCACGACTTTAGCTTTTAACAAACGCACGCAATTGCGGTCGCAGGTCGATGAACAAACAGAAGCACAATTTAGTATAGCTAGATCTAAACTTAGAAACATTATAGAACAGTATAGTAAGAAGCAAAATAGAATCGAGGCTCAGCAACTGGGAGAAAAATCTGCAAATGGCTTGCGTAAGCTCATGCAGCGCTCGCGTAATGGAGAGATTGCATGCTTTCCAACAGACAAGTCTGGTAGAATGTCGGTTTACAGTCTGTCAAACTACATCCAGGTAATGCAACCCCACATCACTAACACGAGAGAAGTAACACCACAAGAGCATGAGGATAGGGAAAAAACCCTCAATGCCCATATGATGATGTGGACAAACATAATGCAGCCCAACAAATGGACTGCCAATAACTTCCAGGCCTGGAACAATGACGTGCCAGCGTTGTATGGGCTTCGAAAAGACCATAAAACGAGCAGTGACCCTGTCACAGGACCACCAACACGGCTAGTCTGTGGAGCTAACATTGCTAGTAACTACATACTTTCCTACTTCCTTTCCCTGATCATACGCCCCATCATTGAAATGTCCCCAGATATATGTGACAGCACGGAGGACCTCCTCAGCAGAATCAGCGAAGGTAACCGATCTAGGGACCTAACAAACTGCATAATAGGCAGTATGGATGTTGTGTCCCTATATCCATCTGTTGACGTGAATTTTGCTGTGGAGAAATGCGTAGAAATTATCAGTGAGAGCAATTTTGAATTCCGTGGGATTGATACCAGTGAGCTGGGACTCCTACTTAAACTTACCTATAGTAATGATTATCTAGATACATATGACCTTAGCAACCTGTGCCCTACAAGACCAGCAAGAGGCAGACCACCTACCATTACCTCAATGGCCAAGAAAACCCACACAGAAAGCTGGAACGGGTGGACCAGTGCCATACGGATCCCCGAAAACCACGATGAACTAAAGAAAATGATTGCACATGCGGTGGGGGCCAGTATAAAATTAACCCTTAAGGAACATATGTTCAAATTTAATGGAAAAACATATGCCCAAGAGGAGGGAGCAGCCATTGGTGTTAGCTTTGCCGGTGACATAGTTAACCTATTCATGGTATGGTGGGACAATAGACTTAAACTTAAACTTAAAGAACAATTAGAAGACAGCAACCTCTTAACCCTGATAATGTACTCCCGCTACGTTGATGTTATAAACATCGTAGTAGCCCCCCCCCCCCCCCACACACACACTAGAGAACAGTCAGGAATTAGAGAAAAACACCATGGAAAGCATCCAGCAGCAAATAGCTAACTCCATCCACCAGAGTATTAGAATTACTATAGACTACCCAAGCAAACATCCCAACCATCGATTACCTGTACTAGACCCAGAGTTCTGGTTAGATAATATCAATAACAAAAAACAGATCCTCCATTCCCATTACGCCAAACCCATCACTTCCAAATATCTGATCCACCGAAACTCAGCTCTTTCGGACCACACCAAAATCAACATACTGATTGCGGATTTGGTACAGGTGATGAGAAACGTGTCCCGCATGTGCAACCCCAAAGAACTAGAGAGACACATACAACACTTCATCCACTGTATGCAGTTCTCTGGTTACAATCAGAGAGATAAGATCAGAGTATATAGAGGAGCCAGAACCAAATGGGAAATAACACACAATGATAATAATGATACAAATGGGACCTGCCCCTTGTATAGTAACACATTTTGGAATAGAATAGAAAGAACTAGGAATAAAGTTAATAGAATAAACTCATGGTATGATAGCAATAAATACCAGAGTGTAATGTTCATCAATACAACCCCTAGAGGGGAATTAGCTTACAAATTCAGAAGGGCCTTAGGTAAACATAAACTCAATATTAAGATAGTAGAAAGCCCAGGTACCTCTATAAAAACACTTATTAGCAATACATACCCTTTTCAAAGACCTCCCTGTATAGTTAAGAAATGTATAATCTGTAAACTAAGCCCCCACATTAACTGTAAAACTAGAAATGTAGTATATAGCATAAGATGTACTGAAGGACAATGTAGAGATAAGAATATAGTGTACATAGGTGAGACAGCTCGTAGTGTAGGAGAACGGTTAAATGAACACTGGCGAGAGTTTCAAGATAAAAAAGAATCCTCAATACTCCACGAACATGCTAAAATAGAACATAAGGGCAAATTAGAGAACATAGAAATAAAAATAAAATCTACACACAGAAAAGACGCAATGTTTAGACAAATCACAGAGGCAATAAACATAAATGAACTCCAACCAAAATTAAATAGAAAGCCTGAATGGAATAGCAACATCACAACTTACAATTAAGGACAAAATGAAAACACACACACACACATAGAACAAACAACCAACCAGTAACATGTAAATAAACAAATAAATAAACAAATATAAACACACACAGACACCCGGATGCAACACATGCGCAAACTAAGCACACAACACACACAAAAACAAGATGGCGTAGGACAGAACAAAGAGAGGCACAAAAGAAAAGAATCCTCAGTCACTGAAGAGGTCACATAATGTGTGACGAAAGAACTTTGACAATATATGAACAATCGTCTGGTTGTGGAACCAACCAACCGGAAATTTATAAATTCCTAAATTTATAAATTTCATTTATAATAAATTGAAGTGAAAGCAACTGGTGCGTGTATTTCTTATTGGCAACATGACCCTCCAAAAGTATAACAATATCGGTTTCAACACACGTTTTCAGATAAAGAATCCTGCTAAACAAATTCAGAAACTATATATATATATATATATACACATATATCTACGTACTCTGATGTGTAGATCAGAGGTAAATAATATTATTTATAAATATGATATTGCAGCATTAGATGTATTGGAGATCGAGTGACGCAACTTCAAGCGATTTGCGACCTCTAGACTCACCTGATCAATGAAACAATTGTCAGTACTTGAAATAAAGCCTCTTATTGTACAGCCAACCATGTTAGTCTTCTTTCTTTCACTATTATTACTCCAAGTATAACCTACATAGGAATTACCGCGAACTCGCTGCATAACTATGGAAACATCTTATTTATATTTATATATATATATATATATGTGTGTGTGTATGTATGTATGTATGTATGTGTGTGTGTATGTATGTGCATGTGTCTGTGTATGTATGCTATAAAATGTGTCATGGAAGGCTTTGTATAATTTATTCTTATAAATATGATATTGCAGCATTAAATGTATTCCCACTCCCACCCTTCCCGACCTACACCATCTTCCTCGCCTCACTACACTCACCAAACATCATCATCTCTGACATCACTTCCAAGGAAATCACTTCCTCAACAAAATGGTTTACCCTCTCCCTCTCAACTAAAATGGACCCCCCCCCTCTCACCACCTCTCTCTATCCTCTACCTCAAAACTTCAACCACCCCGCTCAACTAAAATGGATCTCCCTCTTACCCCTCTCTCTCTATCTTCCACCTCACAACCCTCAACCTACCCTCCCCACTCAAATGGAACCCCCTCTCACCTCCTCACCACCTCTCTCTATCCTCTACCTTACAACCCTCAACCACCACCCTCAACTAAAATGGAATCCCCCTCATCCCCCCTCTCTATCCTCCAACGCGCAGCCCTCAACCACCCACAAATATCTTACGCTCAGTCTGATACCAACTGCAGCACAACTGTTAACATTGTGTCGGAATGTTTGAAGATGTTGGAACTACCATTTAGACAGTTCTGTGACATTCCATTAGAGTGATTTACATGGCATCACTTCATCACACACTGATAGCAGTGGTGGTGGTGGTAAGTGGGGGTATAATGGTGATGGTGATGGTGGTTGTGGTGGTGGTGATAAGTGGGTTTATAATGGTATAATGGTGATGGTGATGGTGGTGGTGGTGAAGTGGTGGTGGTGGTGGTAGTGGTGGTGGTAGTGGTGGTTGTGGTGGTAAGTGGGGTGTAATGAAGATGGTGGTGGTGTTGATGGTAGTGGACATGGTGGTGTTGGTGGTGGCAAGTTGGGTGCAATAAGGATGGCGGAGTTGATGGTGATGATAGTGATTTTTTATGATGGTGGTGTTGGTGGTGGTGGAGGGGGATTGTGCAATCGTAGTTGTCAGTGGGGGTGTAATGATGATAGTGGTGCTGATGTTGGTGGTAACGATAGTGGGGATGATGGTGATGGCGTGGGTTTTTGTGCAATCGTGATGATAAGTGTTTGTGTATTAATGATGGCGGTGTTGACGGCGTTAGTAGTGACAGTGTTGATGATGGTGTTGGTGCGGGAATGATGGTGGTGGTAGTGATGGTGATGGATATGGCGGGGATGTTGTGCAATCGTGGTAATCACGATGGCGGTGTTGATGGCATTCGTAGTAACAGTGTTGCTGATTGTGGTGGTGCAGGGTAAATGGTGGAGACGGTGGTAATCTTAATGATGTTTTGTCTCCAAACGGGTAGTTACCCTCTTTCTCAACACCTTTCATGTCCCTTAATCCCTATCTACCCCCACTCTCTCTTTCTCGCCAATGACGTCATATATCGAACACAATCAAATGAACAGCAACCATTTTGACAATAAGGAGAGATGTGAAAAATACGCTTGTGATGACTGACTGTGTGTCTGTGCCTCACTGTGTATGCTTGTGCGTCTGTGACTCACTGTGTGTACTTGTGAGTTTGTGCCTCCGTGTGTGTGCCTGTGCGTCTGTGTGTTTGTGCCTCTCTGTGTTTGCCTCGGCGTTTGTGCGTCCGTGCTTCTGTGCATGTGGATTATGTGTATATTGATTTCTGTTATTAGACATAAAGTGATTTTTTTCACACGTCTATTCTCTCTTCTCTCTCTTACGTGTGTATCTGTACGTATCAATATGTACACACACACACACAAATATTATATATATATATATATATATATATGTTTATATGTATATATGTATATATATATATATATATATATATATATATATATATATATATATATATATATATATATATATATATATATATATATATATATATATATACATAAGGTGATTATATCATTTACTGATGGTGGATTATTATTATCACTATTATGATTGCTTTTTTGTAGCTTTTGCATTTGCCGCCTTTGTTAACAATGTTGGTGCTGATATTATTATTGTCAGGGGAGTAAAAAAAATAGATTGTTAGACTAAACAGTTTTGTATTTAATTACGTCACTTTACGTTCAGAATTCCAATACCACGGAGGTCAACGTGACCTTTTATTTCTTTTGGGGGTATTTTACAGAAAATAGAATACTGGTATCTGTTATCTGGGGGATATTTTACAGAAAATACAATACTGATATCTGTTATTTTTATTAACTATAGAATTTAAGACGATATTGTAATTAAGGGATGTGTTTGTCATCTCATCTGAAGTTAGTAAAATTGGAATGATGCACAACAGATTACCTATAAGGATGGACATAGGTATGTTCAAGAAAATAGTAATACAAGGATCAGCAAATATTGGCAACTATTTAATTTAAAACAAGGATAGGCATTGGAACATTCTCGAAATTATCAATACTTCAAGATCCGTAAATATTAAGTGGAGGAGGGTTTTATGTTTCGGATGAAATTCCTTTATCTGGAAAGTTCGAATAAGGAGAGAACAAGTATTACATGAAAGTAGTGTGTGAAAATAGTGTGTGAAAGTTAGGAAAAGGGTGTTGGGAGGATATTGATAGGTTGGGGGTTGTAGGTGCGAGGTCCGGCGTATGGGAGTTGGGTCCGAAGTGTGGTTGTGTGTGTGCCGAAGGGATGAAATTGGTAGGTGTGCATTTCTTCAGTCTGCGTGCCTGTGTGTGTGTGTGGACGTGTGTGTGTGTGTGCGTCTGTGTGTGTGATGTGTGTATGTAAAAGTGTGTGTATGTATGTGTGTGTGTGTGTGTGAACACATGGGTGTCTCAGCGTCTTATATTGAGCACTGGTGAGTGTCTATGTCTGTGAGTTCTTTTTTGTGTGCATGTGAGTGCGCATTGGTGTGTGTGTGCACGCATGTGTATAGGGCTTCTTTCTATTGTTTCTATGTATGTGAATGTGTACGGTTGTGTGTGTGTGTGTGTCTGTGTGTCTGTGTGTGCCTGTATATTTTCACATGTGTGTCGGATGAGTGTGTATATATGTGTCTCCGCGTGTGTTGGTGGCTTTGTATTATCTGCAGAGCGATGATTTTGTGTGCATGTGTGAGTATGTTTACATATGGTTATGTTTGCTGGGTGATGGAGTGAAAGTACTTGCTTGAATGTAATGAATTGTACTGTCTGTGTCTGGTTAATTGGGTTTATTATAGTATTAAGGTTTGCATTTGCTTACGTTTGGTTTGGTTTAGCTCCTGAAGGGAGAGAGAGAGAGAGAAAGAAAGAAAGAGAAAGAGAGAGAGAAAGAGAGAGAGAGAGAGAGAGAGGATTAATTGAGAGAGATATGTTCACTCACATATACATACACACACACAAATATATATATATAACAAAATAAAGATCCGAAGGCATGGTATAAATTTCCAATCATTTTAATCATGACACATGTTTCAATAAGAGATAGATCAATGAACGATTATCACTGATCTCGTCAGGTGAAAACGAATTGTCTTCAAATCCTTGATATGAGGGAGAAAATTAACGATGTTCACTCATAGAGTTTAGTCCCTCATATGAAGATCAAGCAGTCAAAACACGGCGACTGCTATCGTCCTCAGTTAGGGTAATAAAACTATCAAGTCTCTATCATCTCCCAATAGCTGTAAAAGACGCTGGGCATCAATCAAATCTGTAGAATTACAGTCGGTCAGACGCGAGGTCAGAGAAAAAATATAAATATACCAACATAGTATTCACCGAAAGTTAGTTTACAAAACAGCAAATGTTATATTGGTCAAATTGCACAGCGGGACCGAAGCCAACCCGCCGTCTAGGCGGTTCCGCAGCCGACCTGTGACCGGCGGATCGCCCTCGGGGGATTAGCGACGATTGCGGTGGATGCAGCGCGGCCAGGGGGTCCTGTCTACTGTATAGGGTAATCTCGGTCGGACGAACTCAGTGAACGGAAGGGTACTAGCCGTTGCAGATTTTGGTTTTCTGCGTAGGTTACGGGTTAGGCGTGCTCGGATACCCTATATGCGTCGGCGTCCTCGTCCGCGCCTCGCCCGCACGTTACAGCCCGTACCCGCCGCCATCGACGAATTATTGCCTTTAAAGACCGCCGCCGCCGCCCGACCGGACCCACGAGAGGAGACGTTCGTTACCGCTGGAGCACCGCAAATTACTCCTCGGTTGACGCCAACAACGAGCGCCTTCCCGCCCGGGCGGCGTAAAAGTATGTAGCCTTTTCGCCGAACGCCTCGCGCCGTCTTCTCCTCGCCTCTTTTTTTTTTTCCTTTGGTTTTCGTTCGCTCGACGACTAGCCGCCTTTCGTGTTCCGCCTTTTGATTGCGCTTCCGTAGCAGCAGGAGAATTGCCTTTCCAGACCGCCGCTGCCGCCGCCGCCCGACCGGACCCACGAGAGAAGACGTTCGTTACCGCTGGAGCACCGCAAATTACTCCTCGGTTGACGCCAACAACGAGCACCTTCCCGCCCGCTGACGATGTAAATTGGAAAACGTGGGTGAAAACACGGAAGACACAAACTAAAGAACAATTCCCACTCATCGGCTGTCTTTTGTAGATCATTATAGTTCCGAATATATTAAAGACAGGACTATTCACCACAGTGCATTAATAACTATTTTCCGATAGCTATTCAGGAAGAAACACAACGGACGTTGGACGAAGAAAAAGAAAAAAAACAAAGAAATATTGACATAACGACATGGAACTGGAAAAGTTACATCGAAAACAGCACACATATGTGTGGTTAATAATAGCAGGAAATGGAAATAATTAATACAATTGTAGAAGACTGAAGAACGGAGTGAAAACTCCAGTAAACTCCGAGTACCGTAAGATATACGCCAGGTTTCCTTGTATTTTATAATATAGTATGAAATACATTATTTTGCACCTAGAAAGATTCATTTAGAGGCACAGTCCATGGCCAGGCGTTTTTTAGGAAGGTTAGCATTCTCCGATGCATACCAGTCTTCTTTCTCCACACCACTGATGTTGTCCGAAGAAAAGGCAAAGTTCGATACAAATTGGCACCAGCGACGTAATTCATTTCTACAGAACTGGAGCAACGTGAAAGTGTTTTGATCAAGGACACAAAAGATCGCCCAGACCGGGAATCGATCTCACAATCTCACAATTGTGAGGTCAAATCTCTAACCACACACATACTCACATACTTGCAGCCTCCCCCCTATATATATATATATATATATATATATATATATATATATATATATATATATATATATATATATATATATATATATATATATATATATATATTAAAACAATGAAATAAAAATTCAAGTCATTAGAAATATACTTCACTGCTTTACGATCGTTTCCAGGTGATAATAATACATCGTACGCATATTTCGTTATCGATCTATGTAGGGTTAGTTACACAATATCAAATAAGGAATATATTTACCTACGTGTATATCATCAGCCGTTGTCAAAAGCAATGAAAATTTTATTCAAAATCAATAGTAAATTGAGTTCTATGACCTTATTTGGAGGTAGCTGAAGAACAAACCAATCAAATGGTTTTTTGCCATATGATGTTAAGATGAAATATAACTCACTTTAGTTGAGGTCATGACCCTTTGAAAGGAATGGTTGAATGGTGTTAAAAATAGAATTACTATGAAGAACCTATGAGGAAAAGGGATTGCTATATTGATAGTGGAATGTAGATGGTGGAGTGAAGTTTAAAAAAGGAATGTAGAAATTAAATGTTGAGTTGAGTTGTATGGAATTTTTAGGTGAATATAAATCATGCGTTTTTACTATATGTCAACATGCATTTATCTGAGTTTAATTACTTATACATAGACCCACTTGAAAATATTTACTATTTTATATTTTATTGATGCATCATACGCTATATTATACTATATACAATGTACTATACTGTACTATATTATATTACACTATATTATATTATTATATTTATATATTTTATTAACTGTCATCTTTTAATATACTATCCTTCCTAGTTATGACCATTACTTTATCTATCTATATTTATCCTAGTTATCTCTGTATATTTTATATTTACTTATTTATTTATATTCACCTAAAAATTCCATACAACACAGCTCAACATTTAATTTTTACATTCTTTTTTAAACTTCTCTCCACCATCTACATTCCACTATCAATACAACAATCCCTTTTCCTCATAGGTTCTTCATAGTAATTCTATTTTTAACACCATTCAACCATTCCTTTCAAAGGGTCATGACCTCAACTAAAGTGAGTTATATTTCATCTTAACATCATATGGCAAAAAACCATTTGATTGGTTTGTTCTTCAGCTACCTCCAAATAAGGTCATATAACTCAATTTACTATTGATTTTGAATAAAATTTTCATTGCTTTTGACAACGGCTGATGATATACACGTAGGTAAATATATTCCTTATATATTGTGTAACTAACCCTACATAAATCGATAACGAAATATGCGTACGATGTATTATTATCACCTGGAAACGATCGTAAAGCAGTGAAGTATATTTCTAATGACTTGAATTTTTATTTCATTGTTTTAACTTATATCATGACTCTGTTTTCCTTTTGATGTTTTATTGTTTTCCGGGATTTACTTTAACCTACAACATTTTCAACATATGGATTACATTGAGTTCTTCATACAGACTAGACATCACAACTAACCGTGGATATTTCTGTGTATATATATATTTCAAAAGTATATATTGAGTTAAAAACTCACATTAGTCCCTTACAATCAAATTAGCTCAAGGAAAACAATTTCCGAGCCTTATAAAGAGAGTCGAATACATATGTGCGTTCAAATCACAAGGCACGTAAACCGCCAGGGTGTAGAAACTACAGACTAAAGATAATACGGTTCACAAGACTCAATTAAAAGTATAAATTAAGATTTACAAACCGATTATGATAACTATCAGCATCCAGACAGCTTTGAGTAGAACTGTTTCGCAACTCAGTGGAGAGAGTTAAGAATCTGATGCTCTTCAGTGGATATTCGGATCAGTAATCATTCAATTACTAATTTCCTTAGAAGACTAAATAATGCGCGTGTGTTAAGAAAGAGAAATCGCGTGTGTTAAGGGCGGTATCGCGTGCCTAGCGGGTCGAATAGAACGTAAGCAACTAAGAAATAGCAGCCAGATCAATTCAACATAGGTTCAACAAAAGCGTAGGAGGTCAATTTATTAAAAATATGTATTGAGTTAAAAACTCACATTATAATCAAAGTAGCCCAAAGAAAAAATTTCCGAGCCTTATAATACAATAAAGAGAGTGTCTTTTCCCTTCGGTTACATATTTTTTTCTCTCTCTTTCTTTTTTTCCCCAATAACTTCCTTTAGTTATTGACGCACTGGGGTAAAATATCTTGTCTTTAACGCGTAGAAATATTCATGACCCCCAGCAGACAACTGATGAAGGAAAATTTATATATATATATATATAAGATCAAGAGATGGTTAAAAGAGTTCCAAGTATTTTATTATGCGCATTTCAAAAACAAATATCATCATGGGATGATATCTGCGTTCTCATCAGATAAAATAGGGATACATGATATGAAGCTTAAAAAACACTTGTGAATAGTGAAGTTTTAAATCAACATATGAAAAATAATTTAAGATTGATGTATGAGATTGGGAAAAAGTGAGGGGGGTGGAAAAGGTAAGGAAGAGGAGGGGATGAGAGTAAAGAATGGTGGGGGAGGAGTATAAGAAGGAAGGACGAGAGAGGAGGATAGATGGGTGATAGAGAGAGAGAGATAGCCTTTACAACTGAGAAAAAATATATTGTCTCACAGAGAGAAGTTAAAATGGCGTTGGAAGATAATAGATAATTTAAAAGAATTTGAAATTAAAAGTTAATGAGGTTTATGCATGAAGAGAAAAAGGAATTAAGAATAATATTAAATTAAGGTTTGTATGTTGAAGGGTTTAATAATATGTGCGAGGAAAAGAAATTATTAATATGTATTATTAAAATAAAAATATTAATGTTATTAAGGATATAATTTGAAAAGAAGGAGCAGAATGAATGAGTTATGAATTTAGAGGAATTAGTTAGGGTTTAAATAAGTGTTTATGTAATGTAATATATGTGCGTGTTGTGTACGTAAATAGTTTGTTTAAAAATGAGCGCAGAAGGCAAAGAAGAAAAGAATGTTTAAGGAAGAAAATATCTAACATCAAAAAATATATATGTTTACGAAATATTTTCTAATGGTAATAATATAATATATTAAAAGAAATTAGTTAGGGTTTAAGTTTGTTTTTATGTATTGTAATATGTAAAAGTCAAACGAGCATGAAATGATGAGATAAGAGATATTTAAGGAAGAAAAATCTAACGTAAAAAAAAATGTTTATGTTTACGAAGGACTATTAAAGGTAATACTATAATGTATTAAAAAAAAAATAATTTTTATGGCCAATGATATGAGGAAAGATGGAAGAATTTTATTGTATGTTTGTTAAAGATATTACTATAGATATGTGAGGAGGGAAGCATTTATCTAAGGCCATAAAGAATAGTTTAGGAATATTATTATTAATAGAAATAGAGAAAGGAGCATTATACCAGATTATATTTTTGTATCTAGGTCTTTTATTTAAGTTATTGGAATGATCATAATTTATTATTTTACTGTAAGACCTCATAGGATTGGTTTCTTTACTGTATCTAATTTTATCAGGATAACCGGCTTTAGAAAGCGCATTATTATAGTAATTGGCGTTAGCATCGAAGATATTTTTTATTAGAGGATAGGTTTGATATTCTTTTTCCGATATTACTGACTATAGCATTTTTAATGTTAGTGGGGTGGTTAGATTTAAAATTAACATAATTTAGATTCTCATTGTTTTTATGGTAAGGGTAATATAGGCCAGTGTCAAGATTAAGGGATATATCCAAGAAATTAGCTAGTTTGACGTTGTTATCAAATTCAATGTTAAGGTTATGTTGCTTAAAAAGATTTAGTATATTGTTCTTAATAATATTAAGGTTAACTAAGTTGCAATTTAAGATAGTAAAAAGTCCATCGTCACGATAAATTCCACCGCGAAGTTGAGGAATTTTCCGATTTAAAGAATTCAAAATAAAAATACCAAGCAACTCAGTCAATTGCGATGAATCGGAAGCACTCATTCTGATATCAAAATTGTTGGAAGTATCGGCTCTAGTCCAGTATTCATTGTTGAATTCTAAGATGCTTTTACTAATTCCATAAAGTATACAGCTAATATCTAATACCTTACTATTTTAAAATCCTTTTTCTCAAACGCTTATATATCTTTTAAAAATATACCCATCTTACCTTATTTCAATATTGTAATGTACTGGGTAATTGCTGGCTTTGTGCCTAAAGTAGAAACAATTATTTATTATATATTATATAATACAAGTTACTCATTCTATATCATTCCTCTTTATCACTTTCCTTTCTTCCTCTTTTCTTTTTAATTTCTAACCTCTAATCTGTACTTTTTCTTCCTAACTACTTCTCAATTCTTATTATTACTCAACACAACATTATCCATTCTTCCATCTTTCCTCATATCATTGGCCATAAAAATTATTATTTTTTTAATACATTATAGTATTACCTATAATAGTCCTTCGTAAACATAAACATCTTTTTTGACGTTAGATTTTTCTTCCTTAAATTTCTCATATCTCATCATTTCATGCTCGTTTGACTTTTACATATTACAATACATAAAAACAAACTTAAACCCTAACTAATTTCTTTTAATATATTATATTATTACCATTAGAAAATATTTCGTAAACATATATATTTTTTTATGTTAGATATTTTCTTCCATAAACATTCTTTTCTTCTTTGCCTTCTGCGTTCATTTTTAAACAAACTATTTACGTACACATTACGCACACATATTCCATTATATAAAAACAAATTTAAATCCTAACTAATTCCTCTAAATTCATAACTCATTCATTCTGCTCCTTCTTTTCACATTATATCCTTAATAACATTAATATTTTTATTTTAATAATACATATTAATAATTTCTTTTCCTCGCACATATTATTAAACCCTTCAATATACAAACCTTAATTTAATATTAATCTTAATTCCTTTTTCTATTCATGCATAAACCTCATTAACTTTTAATTTCAAATTCTTTTAAATTATCTATTATCTTCCAACGGCTTTTTAACGTCTCTCTGTGAGACAATATATATATTTTTCTCAGTTGTAAAGGCTATCTCTCTCTCTCTATCACCCATCTATCCTCCTCTCTCATCCTTCCTTCTTATACTCCTCCCACACCATTCTTTACTCTCATCTCCTCCTCTTCCTTACCTTTTCCACCCCCACCGCCCCTCACTTTTCCCCAATCTCATACATCAATCTAAAAATATTTCTCATATGTTGATTTAAAACTTCACTATTCACAAGTGTTTTTTAAGCTTCATATCATGTATCCCTATTTTATCTGATGAGAACGCAGATATCATCCCATGATGATATTTGTTTTTGAAATGCGCATAATAAAATACTTGGAACTCTTTTAACCATCTCTTGATCTTATATTATTTATACGCCAGTCCTACAAACTCCAGAGTGCTACTTATCCGATATTTGCATTGCTTTATTGTGCTACAATAAAACTCACCTCCTACATACATATATATATATGTGGCGTGTGGCTGAGTGGTTAGAGAATTGGATTCGCAACCGTAAGATTGTGAGTTCGATTCCTGGACCAGGTGATGCGTTATGTCCTTGAGCAAGACACTTTATTTCACGTTGCTCCTTCTACCTGGAGTTGCGACCGATAGATAGTATTAGCAATTGGAAAGACCAACGGAATCATTGTTCCCTCGGTCCGATTTGACGAAAGTCGATCGTTCCTTATATATATATATATATATGTCCTGTATAGATACTGTATATATAACTTTGGTAGGTTTCGACCAGTTTGACGCAGGACTTGTCTAACTTGTCTAACTTGGCACCAGCTGGCGAAGTCTTTCAGAATATGGCTTCCCAACCTAGTCATGTTTGGACACCATGGCCCACTATAGTAAATAGTTGTTGTTTCCGGAGACTTATTCGGGTGTAGGACATTTAGCTGGAATTTATTGTAGGAATTTCTCCAAGAAACCTTTGAATATTATGGAATCAGTGTCTGTCTTGATGTATTTTTGTATGATTTTAAAGAGAGCGGGGCCAGTTGAGGTGAAGTAGTAGTGTTTTATCGTTGCTATGAGATGCGAGTTTGATCATCTTTCTCGTAAGCAGTGATGTTTTAAAAGATTTTAAAAGTGATGCCAACATCATTTGGACAATATTGATGGACAAGTCTTCACATTGTACAGTTTCTTTTGTCGATCTCAACTGTCAAGGCGTGTCATACCGTTATAATTGACCTCTGGAGTGCTTTAATTTTCATAATACTTTGTTTTGTTTGAAGGGACTACAGTGGACAAGAGTACTCAAGGCTAGGTCGGGCAAATATAGATTAAAGTTCGATGATGTGAATTTATGAGAAACCAGGAACACATTCTGTGGGCCAAGTTGTTTATGTGAATACTCCAGCTTTTACAATTACTCTAACTGTCAACAATTACTCCCATATCTCTGGTATTGTTAGATGCCACGAGGGTTTCACCTGAAGGAAGAGAATATGGTAACTTCAATTCATTCTTTTATTCCAAATTGGATTAATTCAAATTTATCCTCGTTTAGTAGCATATTGTTTTTTTGTCACCCGTTGTCCGGTCTCCCACTCCGTTGATCACCTCCTGGATCTTTGAAGCATCTGCAGAAATTCTTATTTTGATGTGTTTAATGTCATTTATATAGATAGATAATGAAAAGAAATGAAACCAATACAGTGATTTGTGAAAATTCAGTACTGTCTTTGGGTGAGATTGATTGTATTCCTTCGACCACACACACACACACGCACACACACACACACACACACACACACACACACACACACACACACACACACACACACACACACACACACACACACACACGCACGCACGCACACACACACACACACACACACACACACACATATATATATATATATATATATATACATAACATTTAAATTAAATATTTTAACAAAGTTGCACACGAAACCCCCCCCCCAAAAAAAAAAAACTCATCGTATAAATCGGCTCCTGAGCGCACGATATACTAAAATGTTTCTCAGTACAAAGCTCAATAAACTTCTGTTCAGAACATCTATAATATAATTATAAACGATATATAACAGGATATATCAATTGAGAAACAAACTAGTATTTTGAACATATATAAAAAACAAATATGTAAATTTAGATACAAATTTAAATGCATACTCCTAGGTGTGCTGTAGAAGACTGATCTGTTTCTGTGAATAAAAAAAATTAAATGTTAACCTTCGATTAATTAGTATCGATCAACAATTATCAATTATGCTAAACAGCTTAAAACCATCTTAAAAACATCTTAAAACCATGATTCCCTTTATGTTTAGGTTTTAGCTATATATATCTCACGTTGTATTAAAATACTTGTAATCTACCCTTGGAATATATTTTTTAAATAATTTCCACATGGTGTAACAATAACGTTTTACAGAAGGGTAGATAAAACAAGACAGGCCTTAAGGAGTGCTAGAAAGAGCTCCAGGCGAATCATTTTCAGATAACTCAAACTAATTTAGAGAAATCAGGAGTAGAAATATAAAATATATCTCGATAATTTTTCTCAGTCCAAAATTCAATAAACAGATCTGTCTCTGTAAGTATAGCATAATTTAACACTTAGGAGTATGTATTTAAATTTGTATTCAAATTTACAAATCATTTTATATATATAAACAAATAACTTAATTATTTTATATATATGTTTTATGTATATATGTACAAAATACTAGTTTGTTTCTTAATCGACATATCAAGTTATATATCATTTATACTTATATATATTTTAGTGAGATTCACATTGAAACTACAGTTTCCCAGTAATGTAATCCCTATTCAAGGCATTGGTGTTGTGTTTGCCAAACACGTTATCAGTTGGTGTACTGTAAGAAGTGGGACTTTAGAATTTGGTAAATATTTGTCTGGGAAGTGGACAAATGGGTAAGGGAGTGAATGAACAGGACCTGTGGCTAAATTTGCATGGATAGTTGTATTTTGTTTTATGTCTTAAGGAAGAAAATAGAGGGAAGTGTGCAAGTGAGAGATAGAGAAAATTATGACAGTGACAAGACGATACACACATATTCATAAACACATACACACATACACTCATACATACATACACTCATACATACATATATACATACACTCATACATACATATATACATACACTCATACATACATACATACATACATACATACATACATACATACATACATACATACATACATACATACATACACTCATGCATACATACCGTACATAATTAAGGTTTATCGTATATTTTCAACTAATCAGACCTCCAACATGCTCCCAATTGCCTTTTTTCCCAAAAACGGATGGGCGGGGGGCTATAAATTATGTGTGCAAATACGTCAACAATGGATCCGATGCTGCCATGTTTGCGCTACACAGCCGATATATCAGCAGTATAATGTCTTGGAACTCACACGGAGTATCAAATTTCGGAATAGGAGCAATTTCTTCCAGCAGGACCTGAAGAATAGAATTCGTTCTATTAAGGATTCTAATGCCGTGCACGTCCATTCCGACAAAACTGGCAATCTATATCAAGTGGAGCGCAGTACTTACCATCAACTGTTACATAATGCCGAAACTAAGGATTACCGTAAAACTAATCGGAGCGTCATTAATGAAATCAACGATGCTGGGTTTAAAATCACCTCTGATCTCAACATCCTGGACCGGACTGAACCTCTGGACCCTATTTTTCCCCACTTTACCTTGAAGGATCACAAATCCAATTTCCCGAAAAACCCCTCTATTCGGCTTATTGACCCTACGAATTCCGATTTAGGTAGAGTTAGTAAAAGGATTTTAGATAGAATTATACCTGAAATTAGAAGTTTGGCCCCTCTTGCACTGTGGAACAATTCTTTCGGGGTGATTGGTTGGTTCAACGGCATATGCAACAAGGAACAATGTCGTTTTATCCAATTCGACATCGATAATTACTACTCCTCCATCACTTTACCACTTCTCCTTCGAGCTATCAATTTCGCTAAAACACTCACAGTGGTTAAGGATTTCGAAGTTGATGTCATCCTCAATGCCCGTAACTCGGTGATTAATTTCGACGACTCTATTTGGATTTTAAAATCTAATAGTACACCATTCGACGTGAGCATGGCGATTCTGCGGAGGTTACTGATCTTATCGGCCTTTTCCTTCTTTTCTCTATCAAGGAAGAATTCCCCAACGTGGGCGGTGGTTTGTACCGTGATGATGGCCTTTTGACCATGACAAAATGCGGCCCACGTGCTTGCGACAGGTTCAGAAAAGAACTCTCAGCCTTCTTTAAAGGCTTCAACCTCTCCATACAGGAGAGTTAATTACCTCGACGTTACCCTCAATTTGTCGAATGGCTTGCTAGAAAGATGAATGATACACTTAATTACATAAGTAAGCTTTCTAACCATCCTGCCAGCATAAACAAGAACCTGGTAAGAAATGTTTCTTTGAGGCTTTCCCGTCTATCTACAAACGAGCATATTTTCAACGACCATTCCACATATTACAATAAAGCTCTTGCTCGGAGTGGATTTGTCGATAAGGTAGCATATAGAGAGTACGAGAATAGATCCCGACGCATTATATGGTATAACCCACCATATAATATGGAGGTGGCCACACCATTAGCTAAGATCTTTCTCTCCCTTATTATGAAGCATTTCCCCCCAGCACATAAATATAATAACATTTTTAATAGAAATACCATTAACATTTCTTACTCTACGACTTTGTACCTTGCACATAACATCACAGCTTCAAATTTAGCTAATTTACCTAGCCGTAAGAACACGTGCAACCCTGTAGCTAGTACTAACTGTAATTGTATGAATCGGTTGACTGCCCACTATCCGGGAAATGCCTCTCTAGTAACATTGTCTACATAGGGTTAACCGCCAATAGATTGAATCAGCGTCTTTACATGCATACACATTCTTTTCTTAATCCTTTAAGAAGGAATATGACGTCACTTTCAGCTTATATCTGGAGTCTAAAAGACAACCACACCCAATATAAGTTACACTGGGAGATCCTAGCTAGGGCTAGATGGTATAACGGAAATAAAAGACCATGTGACCTCTGCGCCGCTGAGGCCCTGGAAATACTCTACGCCAAAGACCACATCATAAACCTGGAAATACTCTACGCCAAAGACCACATCATTCTGAGGCAATTTCGGCTTGTAAACATAAATTGCACAAAACCTTCCTGTATTACAGCCCCACATTATACCCTTACGTATAGTACGAACTATACGCGGATATTTTACGTCTTGATGTGGTAGCTAAGTATATGTTATGTTTATACCATTACTTATTTGTATAGGTAAGTATATATTAGCTGTATGTTTTGTGAAGGTCCGTATATTTTCTCGTACGTATATTTGCTTGTATATGTTATGGAGTATATATTATATATTCTGGTACATGTGCATTTGGTTATGTGTATACGTGAGTTTTGCGTCTGTGTGAGTATGCGGCTCCGTATGTATGTAGGGTGTGTGTATATGTGTACTTTGTGTTTTGGGGACGTACGTCTGCGTACATATGTGTATTTACATGTAGGGGTGTGTGCGCGTGTTATATACGTATTTATTTATTTATATACGTTTATTTAATTATGTGTATACACAGACACACACACACACACACACATATATATATATATATATATATATATATATATATACTTTTTTATATATATTTTTATGTGTATTACCCATGGCGAGTGTTTTGCGAATGCTTGTGTTTGTACGTATATGGATGTGTGTATGTATATATTTAATTTCAATTACCTCTGTATTTTATTTACTTTACTCTGAGCCGAGTATCATTCAGTTTCCTACAGAGAATTTTAGTCTACGACTTCAGTTACACCACTTACGTGGTTTTGTCATTGCGTGTAATTGTTCTACCCGCTCGCTCCACATAATGACGTATTATCTTCGTTTTTTCCGTTCATTGCCAGAGAACGCCTCCATGAACCACCTAATAAAATATTAGTCTACGACTTCATTTATACCATGAACGTGGTTTTGTCTTTGCGTGTAATTGTTTTCACCGCTCCAAATAATAACGTATTATCTTCGTTTTTTCCGTTCTTTGCCAGGGAACGTTTCCACGAACAAAAGTATCGTCTTCCTGTTTTCCTTCGGTTGCAAGGTTTTTTGAAATATTTACTTCTGCGTTCACAGATTGACTTTTTTAGTTTCAGAAGATCCCGTTAAGAGTGAAACAGCAATTCTTTGCTTAAACTTCAATCTGTTATTTTAATAAATATTTGCTCTACGGTTCTTATTTGATATACTTTTATCCTTATCGAGCCCTCTTTGGATTTTAGTCTTCAAATTTATTATTATTACTATATATATATATATATATATATATATATATAGAGAGAGAGAGAGAGAGGGGGGGATGAGATAGATAGAAAGAGAGAGAGCAAGTGCGAAAGAAAGAGAGCGAGAGAGAGAGAGAGGGGGGGGGGGTGAGAAAGAGAGAGGTGAGAAAAAGACGGTTGGATGATATATTCATTGATTAGATCTGTCAGAATAACAATGAAACAATAAAAGTCTTTATTCAATTCTGACATTTTGAAACTACATGTGGTCTCTTGCCATGCTAGAAATACCCCCCCCCCCCCCCCAAAAAAAATGTAAAGAGTCGTTCGTCAGATCTTACCAAGTAAACAATATTTCCATTGGTCTTTCTATTGCTGATAGTATCTATCGTTGCAATTCTTGCAGAAGGAGGCGAGACATGAACTCTCCTCCCAGTCACTCTATGTATACTATATATACATTACAAAAGTTTTTGTTTCATTCAATGTCCGACTAAAATAAATTTGAACGACAAAATGAATTTGGGAACCACTGTATAAGATAACGTAGTTCTAGACAAGGTGGTGACGACTGGAATGTCTTTAATTGTAGATTTACTCCATCAGATTTGTTGTGGCATTAAACAGCAACAGAAATAACCACCGGGAAGAAGTATGTGAGATTGACCACTGGTCTGTGCGTGTGCATGTGACAGTATGTGCCTGTTTGCTTTATGCATCATTTAGTACAGCGGTTGCCAACCTTTCAGACCTCACGGACAATTGATATGAATTAATGGTTAATGGTCGAAACAATACTGAAGTGTACGTGTTGATAGATGATGTAACATTCTTTCATGGATGTTAGTTCTTTACTGAGGAAAAATATATTTTAGGGGTGTTATAAAATATATTTTAAACGAATATTATTTTTGTTTTATTATAAGTAAAATATAAAAATTGCAAATAATTGTTTCTACTTTAGGCACAAGGCCAGCAATTATCCAGTGCATTACTGGTACTTTATTTTATCGACCCCGTAAGGATGAAAGGCAAAGTTAACCTCGACGGGATTTGAACTCAGATCGTAAAGGGACGTAACTATGCTGGAAATTATAAAAACTATAAAAACTATAAAAATTGCAAATAATGTCCACATTTCTTTTGTGGACAACCAAAAGAAATGTGGACATTATTTGGTTGTCCACAAAAGAAATGTGGACATTATTTGCAATTTTTATATTAATTAATTAATTAATTCATGTATCTATTAGTTTGATCTGCAGGAGGAGGCTTTCTCTATAGTTTTCGTAGATACTCTAAGACAAGTGAGATTGGTGCTTTTAATCTTCCGCATAGACTTGTTGCAAGACGTCGGCTACAAGTAAGACATGAGTTAAAAGGGATATCTTACATGTCCACCGTGTATATGAGTGTATGTATATATGTTTGTAGACCTGAAGAGGAGATGGGCTCGGCCAGGTTTAAACATGCCCAGAAACGCTGTATATGGCGTCCCTACGACTTCTTCAAGAGTTACGAGACTCAGAAGATATATGTATGTATGTATCAATGTATTTGTTTTTCAGCGGTATATGTGTGTATGTCTGTGTGTGTCAATGTGTATATCGGTGTGTGTGTCAGTGTATATGTGTGTCAGTGTGTATGTGTTTTATATATTGTTTTTCTTGTATATATGTGAATATGTATATTTCTGTGTATGCATCATTGTGTTCGTCTTTGACTAACACTAGTTTTCTGCTAAGACGTTCCACACCTCTCATTTGTAATGTATTTTTGATATTCTAATGCAGAAAATTCTCTGATTGTCATCCCGTGTCATGTTCCTAGGTATATAGATGATCCCTGACTGGGTGTGAACTAGAAGTTTTTATCATCATCTAAAATTAATGTGCTTATCCATTCTTACACCATGTACATATTCTGAAGTATGTCACCTGATGATGATTTGGGATGAAACTGTTCATAACATAGTGTAGATAGAAATATTTTCTGAAACTTCTTTCCTCTGTCCGCTCGTTTTATACAGTGTATTTCAACCGCTGTTATTTCACCAGTCATTGGAGCTCAACCATTGGGCGGTGATTTGGGCAATTTAAGCGATTGTGAGAGGAAAAAAGAGGCGAAGGAAAAAAGACAGACGTGTGAGGAAGGAAGCAGAGATCGCGAAGATTGACTCCAGTATATGACTGGTATTAATAAATAAATTTATCTATTTATTTAATACTTCGATCTGGAGTAACAGGCTGTGTCTTTAGTTTTTGGAAGAATGAAAGGTAAAGTCGGGTTCGGTGACATTTTAACTGAGAAGGCGAAGAGACGGAATAATGGCGTTTGTCGAACTCAAACGATTCAGCTGACCCAAGGCGCTCAGAACTTAAAACATTAGAAAACAAAAACAAGAAAAGACAGTTTTGATCCCACGATGCCAAAGTAAAAAAGAAAAAGACCCTGGAGAGGAATTAATTGACATCTTTATCAGAAATGTAGTATACGTCAATTCTACAACCCAATCTTCGTTGAATCAGGACATTTCTTTCCACTCCAGCTCCCTCTCCAAGTAGAAGTTGACGAAAATGATAAAGACTTGGCCGAAGAAGAAAGTATCTGTTCTCAGTCCTTTAAGATCTATCTGTCACGCAACTAATTTTCTGACAAATACGATAAATAGATAGATAGATATAGTTTGCACTCTTCTCACTTCTGGGTGAGCGCAAATACCTTGGTCGTGACCTCGTTCCAGTTTTTCTCCACCTGGACGTCTGGACCGAACCAGACCCCGAGCAATTTCACCGGTCCGTCCGTCCAGCGTCCGACGTCGCTGTCAGGCGGCATCGGTTTGCCTCTCCACGTTCCGAGTTGCAAACCGACAGACTTGTCCTGGTTCAGTTTTGCTCCTGTGAGCCTTTCATATTCCTGCAGTAAGTTGCCGATCGCCCCGATTTCGGAGGCTTCCGACACCATTACCGTCACGTCGTCGGCATAAGCCGATGCCGCTTTCCGCAGTCCCGGTTCTAGAGGAATGCCCTTGAACAGTTCCATCTTCCGCAGTAGTGGCTCTAGAGTCAAGAAAGATAGATAGATAGATAGATAGGTAGATAGCTAGCTAGATATATTTTTTTATTTGCCACAAGAGCAAAATTTATTTGCAACATAAGGGACAATACAAAGAGATATGCCGGGGATTTTACATACAGTCGGGTAAAAATATTGCAACAAAGAATTATAACAATCAAAATCCCCAATAGGGGGGAGGCGCCACAAATGGGTTGTTTAATACCCCGTCGATAGAACAACCCTCAACTTCAGGAGCGTGTTGTGCAAGTGCTCCCTTCTTTCTTTTGCTCTCTTCTTTAACCTACAGGCTTATAAACAGAGAAGGCC
The DNA here is from genome assembly GCA_964016885.1 of Eledone cirrhosa. Taxonomy (NCBI): domain Eukaryota; kingdom Metazoa; phylum Mollusca; class Cephalopoda; order Octopoda; family Eledonidae; genus Eledone; species Eledone cirrhosa. The sequence goes on along the minus strand of OZ024741.1, from coordinate 208,429,770 downwards.
CAATCACTCGGGCCATTTTCACTTCATTCACCCACCTTTCAGTAAATTTACTGGGGTGCAGTGCCTCTCTCTCAGCTCTGATTCTTCTTCTAAAGTGATACTTAAAGAAGCGAATCAATTGTTGTCCGGACAGAAAGGAATCTGTCCTTAGTCCTCTCAATCTCGTCCACCATATCACTTCTTTCACCATAGCCACTGTACAGAGGAAAACCGCCTCTCTTTCGTTTTTGAAAGAGGCTGGCGGTTTGATCCTTACTATGGATTCGGCTGTCAACTGGATTTGTCCCATACGCGACAGCATTGTACCGCGTAGTTCCACAGGTCGGTTACGCCCGTGGAATGTACAATTGCGTGCAGGACGGTTTAAATGTCTTGCGCGCATCTTGGACACATCCTCTTGGAAAGATCCCTGGCGGGGCGTCCGTGCCTGTAGATCTTATCAGAAACTGGTAGAGCTCCTCGATAGCACTGCCAGGCCAGGCCAGGGACCTCTGGAAGTTGTCCATGGGTCCCGGGCGGAAAGTCCTACCAAACAGATTGGTGAGTTCATCGTCTTCGACGCCTAGAGACTCTCCGAGCACGTCGTCGCCCTTGTGGCGTACTAATTCTCTATAGAATGTCGAAGTGGAGTCTCCACTGATTGCCGTGCCCTCTTGACAGAGGACTGTGAGCAAATGGGTGCATTCAATGTGCACAAGACTGCAGCTCCGTCAACGAGACAAGTTGTGGGAAGGCCTGTCTCATACACGGTGCCCACACCGACTGGTCGGTGAGGAATACCTGGAGATGCCGTAGCCTCAGCGCATGTTTGCGCATCATTAGCCACGGCATTCTCAGCCCACCGTTGGAAGGGTGTTGACAGCAGACGGATCTCCTCACCAGTGGACCCTGCTTCTTCCATAGGAACTGGAAGAGCATGCGTTCCATCTTGGTGAAGTATTCACGGGGACAAGGCACGACAATCAAGCGGTAGTAGATGACTTCCGCTCGACCTTTCAAAGACAGTTTACACTCTGCCCACATCTGGGTGAGCGCAAATACCTTGGCCATGACCTCGTTCAAATTTTTCTCCACCTGGAGAGACGCGGCAGGCCGTTGAGGTATCAACCAAAGTCCATTGCCTCGTTCGGTGCACCGTCGTTCTGCTCAAACAGTCGCGCAAAGTGCCTCTGAAAAGCCGTGCACATCTGCCTGGGGTCAAGTAGCACGCGTCCATTTTGGACTTTTAAAGACCGAATCGTGGACTTGTTGCCACTTTTTGCTTCCGCCAATCGGGCCCAGCTAACAGATTTTGCTCCCTCGTTTCCTAGAGCACGTGATTTACTTCTGACCACGCAGCCTTCGTGTTTCGCGTCGAAGAACAGGTCCAGTGCCGTTCTCGGTACTAGCATTCTAGTTGCGTTACCACTCCTGAGTGCAGTCGGGAAATCTAGTCAATATCTATCGGCCAGTTAGAATTGGCCAATTACATTTTTGAGGCTGTTGCACCAAACTGTACTGGGGCATTATCCCACATAGTCCCATCGTGCATCTAAGATACCATTCCAGTCCCCCATTAAAAGCAAGGAGCGAGACGTTCCCAGAAAAGACGCTAGACGCTTAAAGATGTCTGGCCGCGATTGTGATTTCCCGGTCGGGGCATAAACGACCACCAGTCTGAAGGCTCCACCTCCAATATTCTTCACGTCTAGGACTACCAGTCTACCCTCCGGGTCCAAGGGTACTTGCTGTACTTCGAGATCCAGATTTTTCCGAAATATGACAGTCACTCCCCCTCCACCTCCCGACTGACAGAGAGATGCGTAGATCTCAAAGTCATTGAAGATGGGGTTAGTTGCTGTTGTGGATTCTGGACTCGGTGATGGACATCTATACCGTGTGACCTAAGATCGTTTAAAAGTTGGTCCTGTCTCCAGGGCATCCCTAGGCCACGCACATTCACGCTTCCAACGCGTAAGTCAGCCATGTTGGTGGAGAAGATTTGGCGAAAAGGACGAAAAGGTGCACTTACCTTTTCGTTTCCTGGAGATCGGGTTGTTCAATCTCCATTTAAGTTCTGGTGGGAGTGTTGAGTGCGGTGGGGAAACATTTCAACAGGACACGGTTTATTGGTTTTTGGCAGTGTTTGCCAACGTCCTGTGAAAACTGTTCTTTCAATTTCTGATAGGTTTCTATCGAAACCCTTATTAGATTTAGGTGTGGTTGAGAGTCTGCTTTGAAAAAAGTTTTCCCCTCAGTTTCCATTTGGGGTCCTGTGAGATGACCTCCTTTGTTGTTGGTGTTAATGTATGTGTATTGTTATTTGTTTTTTTTTGTTTTGTTTTGGTTTGTTGTTCATTTTGTAGTTTTCTTTTTATGGTGGGCATTTGTGTTTGGGGTGGTGTTTGTTTTGCTGGTGGGCGGGGGGGGGGGGGGGTTGTGGTGGTGTTTGTGTTGTTGTTTGTGTTGGTGGTTTTGTGTTCGTGTTGGTGATCGTTGTTTTTGTGTCTTTGCAGTGTCTCTTTTTTTGTTTTGTTGATTTCCGAGGCTCTCCTTCATATTCACGTGGGGATGGAGAAGTAGCCTCGTCAGGTGATGAATGGTCATCAGGGGCGTGTGGGAGGGGTATGTTGTGTGATGATGGTGTGTTTGTGTGTGTGATTGTGGTAGTGTTGGATAGAGTGATAAATAGATAGATAGAAAGATAGATAGATAGATAGACAGAGAGAGAGAGAAAGATCGGTAGGGAGAGATATATAAGAGAGAGAGAGTGTGTGTATGTGTGTGTATGTGCGTGCGTGAGAGAGAGAGAGGGGTGGTGGGGGAGGGTGGAGAAAAACTAAAAAGAAGCCGGGAAAACGATTTTTAAGATGGACACAGCCGATAATTAGATCCGTCCTACATGTAAGAAACAACAGCTGTTCGACATAAAGTTCCAAGCAAGGTTTCCTTCGACACAGAACGACTGTGTGCAAAGCAGTTTCGTCGGCCTGCACTTATCAGGCTCACCTGATGGTATTTCCGTGCCTATAGCATTTCTCATAAACCAACAATAGCCCCTCTCATCTAATAGTACTGCAAGAAGTTACCCATCGCTGAAATTCCTCCGGAACAGACCAGTTGAATATCATCAACGATTTCAAATATAGTATGACCATCTTCCCGTTCTGCAGTGGCAAACCCCTCGTCTGGCATGCCACTTGCAGCGACACTTTCTCCAGCCGCAACCTGGTGCAGTCTGCGACTAACCCAGGTTCTGCTGCACTTCGGGCTGAGGGGAGCAAACTCTCCAAGTATCAGTCGCTCTCCGATGGTTTGCGGTCGTGTCCCTAGTAGTGGCGACTTCTGATGTCCTTGGCCCTAGGTCTACCTCTCTACTGAGCTGACCAGCCGCCGGTGTGAGCCTCGCGAGATGTAATGGCTCTTCCAGCTCATTTCCTTTACCATCCTCCTGGGAAACGCCTTCTCCATTCTGTCCACCGTGGCTGTGGGGAGGCCAGCATGTGGGGCCCCATTTTCTCATAATACAGAAATATGGGGACGGCGAGAGAGATGGAGGTGATGACTGTGGGAGTTCGGTTCTTCCGTGTTCGAACACATTTGTCAAACTGTAGGTTTTATGAAACAATCGTACCATAAATTAAACAGGCCCCTGACCACTAGAAAAGTGAACCCAATACTTTATAATTACTTAAAGTTGACTTCAGCGGGATTTGCATTGCATTTAGTCAAGTACGTGAATCAATTTAATCGAATTTCCGCCCAACAAAACTTGCTGGCCTTGTGCCGATGTTATAAAGAATTTTAGTTGTTATTGTTGTTGCTGCCTTCTTTCTCGGTGAACACTGTATCGTCATAAAATATGAGTCTCCCATTACCTGAGAAATATATCTGTATCTACGTATTATTTTCATTGGATTTTTACCAGAATTCTTGCTACCATCGAATGTCTCCCCAGTCGCAACTCTAACATCATTGAAAAGGTATTACTTTCATTGACTAAATCCCCCAACACAAATACAGACATGTGTATATATATGTTTGTGTCTATATATGTATGCATGCATGTGTGTGTGGTGATACTATGCGCTCGTTTGTTGAGTATTTGTAAACTAATCAGTGTTAGGCCATTAAAAACGGTATATTTGTGTGTGTGTGTGTGTGTGTGTGTGCGTGTTTGCGTCTGTATGTATATGTGTGTGGTATATATATATATTTATATATTTTCACACACATATATATGTACAGATATTTATGTATATATATTTATGTATTTACATATACATACATAACATTATATTTACATGTATATTATATGTGTGTGTGAGTCTCTGTGTATGTATGTATTTATGTATGTGTTTATGTATGTATGCATGTATATATGTATATGATTAACGACATTTGAGACAAACTCGAGAGATACATCACTAAGACATATTTCAGATCCATTGATACGTAACATAGACATTTAAAGATAATTTAAGACAGATCTCTTTTAGAAACATTAGTAAGGAGACTTAGTCTCTCCATAAGATTTATAACTATTGATTTCCTCATTAAGTTCCATTCCACACATGGTTTAGTGAGATAAGGTGTGGCGTTGGTGCTGGTGTTCGTATTCACTCGGATCTAGTGGTTTGGAAGGAATGGTATTGATAGCGGCGTATGTATGTATGTATGTATGTATGTATGTATGTATGTATGTATGTATGTATTTATGTATGTATGTATGTATGTATGTATGTATGTATGTATGCATGTATGTATGTATACATGTATGTATGTGTAGAGACCCATAACGGTGGAACCCACAACTTATAAAACTTACGTCCCATGGGGACGGTAGTGAGCCCTAGTGTCACCTACAAGAAGTAATCGGAGTTACGTCCCCATTGGGACTATATATTGAGACCGCCAGGGCATTCTTCTCTCTCTTTTCGCTCCTTCATTCTGATTATCGATGTAGCAGCCCTGGAGATCGGAGCTGATTTCTCCAACGACACGTGTGGAGGCAAATACCAAATTACTCCAGTGAACACGTTAAGAGCCTTCTCTCTCCAAGAACAAACTCCAGCACAAACTTTGGTCTCAATCCATTCAGTGACCTGAAACATCAACAAACTCTGTATCTCCGGTAATTTATATTTTGTTCTCTTTTGACTTCCACGAAGTAAACCTATCTACAAACAAAGTAAATCAGCCTTTCATGTTATTTCTAAAACAGTAATACAAATATGTATAATACCATACTTCTAAAGTGGTGACCCCCCAAAAAATAATAGGAAGTGGTGTTATATGTATATATAAAAACAACAACATTTAATACAGAACAACACGTTTTTATTCTGATATGGCTGTATTTACTAATATCAACAACTTTCTCTGTAACATTTAATTACCAAGCTCCTCATCTGTGTTGTACGAAGCTCTCAAATTATTTAAACAAAAAAAAAAAAATGCTGCTAGCTTCCTAGCAAAAAGAACAATTGCATAAATTTATTTTCTTTCTCCTTTCCATGCTATAATTTTGAAGATGTCAAGATGGCGGCTTTCTTCTTCATAAAAAGTTTATTTTTGCGCGAAACTGTCCGCCATATTGGTTTTCGTTTTAGGTTTGCTGCCAATTAATGCTATTGCTCGATTAGTCGCTCGCTTACATATTATCTCGGATACATTCTTTTTCCTGTCCGGTTGTTTGACATAGAAAAACAAGTGAATTTATTTTCTTTTTTCCCGTGGGTCCGAAATATATATATATTTTTTTTCTCTATACGGAGACACATTTTGGCCGCTTGCTGATATTGTACCAATGCCATCTCATATTTCTAAGGCCCTTGCCGCTGTTCCCCACCCAGCTCAACCACACCTGGCCATGCCACCTGCGCGGCTAATCATACTCACAACGCAGCTATAATGGCTATGCAGAAAGCCTTTCAGGAACTCACCCTGGAGCTACAGAAGCTGAAGGCCTCTAGTAGTGCTCGTTCGCGCTCGCTCAGCCGCGGTAGAACTTACTCTTTTAGACACCGCCCCAGGTCACCAGCTTCATCTTTATGCTGGTACCATGAGCGTTTTGCCGAGAACGCGAACCATTGTGTGCAACCTTGTTCGTTTCTGAAGTCGGTAAATGCCAGAGAGGTTCGCTGACGGCGGCAGCTAACCTCAGAATAAAGCCACCAAACCGCCATTTCTTCATCAATGACCTTATGTCTAGGAGAGGCTTCCTCGTGGATACAGGAGACTCCTCTAGTGTTTGGCCGGTCCATTGCCTAAAAGATACCCCCGAGGAGTCATCCGTTACTCTGCAGGCCGTTAACCACTCGCTTATAAAGATGTACGGACAAATCTCGCTTCCTCTTAAATTCCTAAATCTTCGTAGGGATTTTAAATGGATTTTTACGGTCGCTGACTTGCAATACCCTATCTTAGGAGCGGATTTCCTCCACAATTTCTCTTTTTGACTGTGGACGTCCGTGGCCAATGTCTGGTGGATGACATCACCGGTTTTTCAATTCGTGACCGAAAAGCCAATGCTCCAACTGTCAGCCCAAGATTTTTCATCGCTGCCGCTGGAGACGCCTACCATTCGTTATTAGGTTCTTTCCGATGGAAATTTTCGAGTTACTGAGCTAACTCACTCAACCGAACATTTTATTTCCACCACCGGTGCTCCAGCGTTTCACGTCCACGCCGTTAACCGGCGGACAAATTAAAGGCAGCACGTTCCGAGTTCGACCATATGCTGCAGCTGGGCATTATTCGCCCATCTACGAGTCCTTGGGCTTCACCGTTATATATGGTGCCCAAGACTTCTGGCGACTGGAGACCCACTGGGGATTATAGGAGGTTAAACGCTATGACCGTCCCGGATAAATATCCGATTCCCCATCTCCATGATTTTGCATCTTCGTCGCAGGGTTGTAAGATTTTCTCCAAACTCGATTTAGTGCGAGCTTACCACCAAATTCCGGTCAGGAAGGAAGACATTCCGAAAACAGCTATTACGACTCCTTTCGGATCCTTCAAATTTTTAACCATGCCTTTCGAACTCAGGAATGCCGCTAGCACTTTTCAGCAGTTCATAGATGAGGTCACTTGTGGTCTGAACTTCGTTTATGCATATATAGATGATCTTCTTGTCGCTAGTTCCTCTCTAGAAGAGCATATGCGTCACCTGAACCTTTTATTTTGCCGACTCAAGGATTACAGCGTTCGAGTGAATCCCGCAAAGTGTGTTTTCGGATCCACTTCACTGAATATTTTAGGCCACCTCATCGACGCAGAGTGTATCCGGTCCCTTCCTCAGCGAGTTAAAGCTATACTACACTCCGCCTACTACACTTCACCAGTTTCGTCACTTCTTAGGCCTAATCAATTTGTATAGACGTTTCGTTCCTCAATGTGCAAAATTACTATCTTCCCTAACCGAGATTTTGAAAAATCATCGAAAGAAGAATGAGGATATTTCCTTGACACAAGGACAACTCGAAGATTTCCAGACTGCCAAGACAGCACTTGCTAATACATCTTTACTAGCCCACCCCGTACTTTCGCTTTGTGTTGATGCATCTGATACCGCTGTGGGAGCAGTGTAATGCTGGAAACCAACAACCTTTGGCATTTTTCTCCAGGAAGCTGAAATCAGCAGAAACTCGTTACAGCACGTTTGGTCGGGAGTTATTAGCCATATATCTGTCGTTGAAACATTTTTCTCATATTCTTGAGGGAAGAACTTTTACGGTTTTCACTGACCACAAACCTCTGACCTTCGCTTTGAGGGCTGAAGCCGACAAATATTAACCCAGAGAGACAAGGCACCTTGATTACATTTCGCAGTTTACAAACGATATACAGCACATTGCTGGCTCACTAAACACAGCTGCAGACGCCTTGTCACATTTACCAATCAGCTCGATTTCGTCATCCCAGGAGATCGATTTAAGTCGTTTAGCAGCAGACCAACCTGCACTCGAATCGTTGGATACTTCATCATCCGAGTTTGCGACTTGCAACTTGAAATATCTGTCCTTGTCGACCACCGACAGGCAGATCCTCTGCGACGTATCGACGGATTCACCACGACCTTATGTTCCCAAGACTCACCGTCGAATTGTGTTCCTTGCTTTGCACAGCATTTCTCACCCAGGAATTTCAGCCACAGTAAAGCTCATAACGGCTAGATTTTTCTGGCCAAATATGAGCCGGGAAATTACTGCTTGGTGCCGTTCCTGCACACTGTGTCAAAAGTCAAAAGTCCACAGACACAACCGGACTCCACTTGGTACTTTCAGTACTCCAGATGCTCGTTTTCAACACATCCACATCGATATCGTTGGACCTTGGCCATTCAGTAGTGGATATTCTTACCTTTTGACCTACATTGATCGTTTTTTGCGATGGCCTGAAGTCATCACTTTGACGGACATTACCACTGAGGCTATAGCGCGTGCCCTGGTGTCAGGGTGGATTTCCCGTGCCTACCACAATTACCACAGACCGTGGTAGACAATTTGAATCTCATCTCTTCTCAGAGCTGACAACAATCATTGGTGCTCAACGAATCCAGACCTGCTTCGAACGGAATGGTGGAACGTTTTCACCGCCAATTAAGGCCGCTCTTCGTGCCTACCCAGACTCTCTACGTTGGAGCGAGTACCTTCCTATTGTTATTAGGAATTCGGTCACCAATAAAGCAGGATCTTGGGTTCTCCCCTGCCGAAATATTGTATGGTGCTCCTCTAGCGTTGCCTGGGAAAATGATGGCCCCTGTTGATCTTGCTTTTCAGGATCCTCTTTCCTATGTATCTCGCTTACGCTCCTATTTTCAGGACCTACCGCCTATGAATACTAGGAAACAAACTATTAAAACTGCAGTCCCGAGGGATATTGCCTCGTGGACGCATGGCTTCGTCAGAAACGACGCCGTTACTCCACCCCTCACACAGCCGTACTCTGGACCCTACCGTGTGTTATCACGCACTGACAAACATTTCACAGTAGACATTAAGGGATCCAGAGAGACAATTTATGTGGATAGAGTAAAAAGGGCATACACTGACGCTCATACACCTGAGCCACAAATACCCCAATCTTTCTCTATTGTGCATACACCTGCTCCTTCTTCCCCACCTTCACCTACATACAAGACCACGACCCGTTCCGGTCGAAGAGTCCACTGGCCCAAAAAACTCTGTCAGACATTTTTTATATGAACTGGCCACTGGAGCCTTTTGTTTTCTTTTTCATTGTATTATGTATGCATGTACCCTTCAATTTCTTTGTTAAAGTTTCATACCTGTGCTTGGAACCCATTCTTGGGGGTGCGCTACAGTTACCTTCGGGATTTTCGCCTATCGTCTGGAGGAGGGTATTATAGTGACCCCTAGTGTCACCTACAAGAAGTAATCGGAGTTACGTCCCCATTGGGACTATATATTGAGACCGCCAGGGCATTCTTCTCTCTCTTTTCGCTCCTTCATTCTGATTATCGATGTAGCAGCCCTGGAGATCGGAGCTGATTTCTCCAACGACACGTGTGGAGGCAAATACCAAATTACTCCAGTGAACACGTTAAGAGCCTTCTCTCTCCAAGAACAAACTCCAGCACAAACTTTGGTCTCAATCCATTCAGTGACCTGAAACATCAACAAACTCTGTATCTCCGGTAATTTATATTTTGTTCTCTTTTGACTTCCATGAAGTAAACCTATCTACAAACAAAGTAAATCAGCCTTTCATGTTATTTCTAAAACAGTAATACAAATATGTATAATACCAATCTTCTAAATATGTATGAATGTATGTATGTATGAATGTATGTATGCACGTATCTATGTATGTAGGTGCGTATATATCATGTAGGTGTGTATATGTACGTATGTATATGTGTATGTATGTATTCTTGCATGGTTGAGTTATATATAGGAAAGGAAACTACTCTCTATATGTAATCCCATAGTCATTGGTAACCGAAGGGGACCTACGATGATCTATATGTGCATTATAACTCTATACTCACAAATATATAGACACATAAAGATATCCAGCCATGCAAGCATACATACATACACATATACATACATACGTACATAGATGTTGATTGCTACTTTTTGTTCATCCCTTCATTGAACATTGCATGATCATATGCATGAAGGTGACTTTTCACACCCGCTTTTGTTTTGCAGATAAGTTCACAGATGAGACACTTGAACTGTCTGTCTCCTGGTAAAACCGGCTGTGGTGTGTCTTCATGCATTTTACCATGTCTGATCAGACCACCCGCTGACTTGAAAATTAAGCAACACTCACTGCAAATGTATCGTGAAGTGTGTGGCGGTAGAACCATCTCACAGTTGGCTCGATTTCGCCCTGGCTCGTGTGATTTCAGATCGTTAACAAAACCAGCTCATGTTAGAAGAAATCGGCCACATACATTGCACCTCAATTCTTGCTGAATTTTTGCAGGCATTGCATTTGAGTCCCGCTTACAAAGTGAACACTTCAAAACAGCATGCTTCACTCACTTTTTCTCAAAGTTATCACATCCATATTTGATGATCATTCTCCACGATGTACGGCCTTCAGCCAGCTTCCCCGAGTTCTCTGCATCAAACTTCAGAGCTTTAAGATTGTCTTTTATGACATCCTTAAACCGCTTCTTTGGTTTATACTGTGGCCTTTTCCCTCTGGTCAGCTCTCCATAAAATACCTGTTTAGGCAGTCTTCCATCTTCCATCCTGACCACATGACCAGCACAACGCATCTGGTTCATAATAATCCGCCTCGCAATACTGGTGCTACCCGCTTTCTCAAGTACCGCAGAATCAGGGTACGTCGTATACAATACTGATGAAATCTTTCCAACTGCCTGATATGATGCCTGTAAGTTGTCTAGGCTTCGCATCCTTATAGCAGGGCAGTAAAAACACAGGTTTCATACACAGAGGGCTTTGTGTTTTTCGTGATACACCTATTTGACCAGACTCGCTTCTCAAGCTTCCTGAAGGCAAGACTTGCTTTCGAGATCCTGCTGTTTATTTCTACATCGAGGGTACCAGCTCTACGTACATACATACATGCATGCAATCATGCATACATACATACATTCATACATACATGCATACATATTGCATACATACATACATACATACATGTTGGCTGCCAACTCGTTTTCGAGTACGGCCATTACTTTATATCCATGTAGGAGAACCCCTACCGATGCGCTGAACGAGTGTGACTTTTTAGTCCAGCCAGCGACTTGAAAACTCTGGTACAAACACTACACTTGTGACAATTATTGACACATAGTGCTGGGCCCATGGTACCATGTGACGACAAGTGCAGAAAGATCTCCAGATATAAAGCAATGCCTGTGCCGTGAAGCTTTTATAGTGAGCAAAGGCACTGCACAAAGCCAGTCCCACTCTCTTAACCAAGATGATATTTACCAAAAAGAAGAACAAGTCAACATCATTGGATACCATCAGGGTTGCAGGTGTTATATCAGAGTTTTCCTTCTCCTAGAATTATGCTTTGACAAAGGCTAAGGGGTCATCTCTCCTGGTGATTTTGGATGGCCATTGACTCTTAAAAGCTCATTTGCCCTTTGACAGGTTTTGATTTTAGTTCTGCAGGATGTTCACATACATACGTACATACATACATACATACATACATACATACATACATACGTACATATATACATATATATACGCCACTAATTGTTCGCAGGAATAACAATTTGTAGCAATTTCATATGTCCAGCCTCCTGTCACTTAACTCTCTCTCTCTCTCTCTCTCTCTCTCTCTCTCTCTCTCTCTCTCTCTCTCTCTCTCTCTCTCTCTCTCTCTCTCTCTCTCTCTCAAACAAAATGGCGTAGGACAGAACAAAGGAGAGGTACAAAAACAAAGAAAAGAATGTCCAGTCACTGAAGAGGTCTCAGAATGTGTGACGAAAGAACTTTGACAATATATAAACAACTATCTGGTTGTGGAACCAACCAACCAACCAGAAATTTATAAATTCCTAAATTTATAAATTTATTATAATAAATTGAAGTGAAAGCAACTGGTGCGTGTGTTTCTTATTGGCAACATGACCCTCCCAAAGTATAACAATATCGGTTTCAACACACGTTTTCAGATAAAGAATCTTGCTAAACAAATTCAGAAACGAAATATATATATATATATATATATATATGTATGTATGTATGTATGTATGTATGTATGTATGTATGTATGTATGTATGTATGTGTGTGTTTTAAAGAGTTGTGACACAACGGCTGGGCTCGTGCCGTTCCAACAGCTAGTTCCAGACTATATATATCATATATATTTATATATGTGTGTGTGTGTGTGTGTGCGTGTGTTCGCTCGTTTGTGTAGCTCGTGTGTGTCTGTCTCTGTATTTTATATGCATGTATAGTGTGCATGTGGTGTCTATGCATGTATAGTGTGCATGTGGTGTCTGTGCATGTATAGTGTGCATGTGGTGTCTATGCATGTATAGTGTGCATGTGGTGTCTATGCATGTATAGTGTGCATGTGGTGTCTATGCATGTATAGTGCGCATGTGGTGTCTGTGTGTGTCTGTCCTTGGCAATGTCTGGGAAAATATGAAAAAGCCGATGCCATTTCAAAAGGTTTTTGTGGTAGTGATTTCGGTGGTGGTAGACATGGGTGGTAAGGGTGGGGTATGTTTTCATTACCAGCTTCAATGGTATAGGTAGGTGAGATCATTAACATAGCCAATTTCACGAGGTCGGGCTAATTAAAATACAAATTACTGAATCATCACTATTGATTTAACACTTTCATTTTTGTTTTGCGAAGATGCTGGTTAAAATTTGTGGGGGAGGGCCGATGATGATAGAGGGTGTGTTGGTGCTGATGGAGGTTGTGGTGGTGTTCAGAGGATAGGGGTTGTGTTGGTGCTGATGGAGGTTGTGTTGGTGCTGATCGAGGTGGTGGTGGTGCTGATGGAGGGTGTGGTGGTGCTGTTGGAGGTTGTGGTGGTGCTGATGGAGGTTGTGGTGGTGCTGATGGAGGTTGTGGTGGTGCTGATGGCGGTTGTGGTGGTGCTGATGGAGGTTGTGGTGGTGCTGATGGAGGTTGTGGTGGTGCTGATGGAGGTTGTGGTGGTGCTGATGGAGGTTGTGGTGGTGCTGTTGGAGGTTGTGGTGGTGCTGCTGGAGGTTGTGGTGGTGCTGATGGAGGTTTTGGTGGTGCTGATGGCGGTTGTGGTGGTGCTGATGGGGGTTGTGGTGGTGCTGATGGAGGGTGTGGTGGTGCTGATGGCGGTTGTGGTGGTGCTGATGGAGGTCGTGGTGGTGCTGCTGGAGGTTGTGGTGGTGCTGATGGAGGTTGTGTTGGTGCTGATGGAGGTTGTGGTGGTGCTGATGGAGGGTGTGGTGGTGCTGATGGAGGTTGTGGTGGTGCTGATGGAGGGTGTGTTGGTGCTGATGGAGGTTGTGGTGGTGCTGATGGAGGGTGTGGTGTTGCGGATGGAGGTTGGGTGGTGCTGATGGAGGTGGTGGTGGTGCTGCTGGAGGTTGTGTTGGTGCTGATGGAGGTTGTGGTGGTGCTGATGGAGGGTGTGGTGGTGCGGATGGAGGGTGTGGTGGTGCGGATGGCGGTTGTGGTGGTGCTGATGGATGTTGTGGTGGTGCTGATGGATGTTGTGGTGGTGCTGATGGAGGGTGTGGTGGTGCTGATGGAGGGTGTGGTGGTGCTGCTGGAGGTTGTGTTGGTGCTGATGGAGGTTGTGGTGGTGCTGATGGAGGTTGTGTTGGTGCTGATGGAGGTTGTGTTGGTGCTGATGGAGGTTGTGGTGGTGCTGATGGAGGGAGTGGTGGTGTTCATGGAGGGTGTGGTGGTGCTGATGGAGGGTGTGGTGTTGCGGATGGAGGTTGGGTGGTGCTGATGGAGGGTGTGGTGGTGCTGATGGAGGTTGTGGTGGTGCGGATGGAGGTTGTGGTGGTGCTGATGGATGTTGTGGTGGTGCTGATGGAGGGTGTGGTGGTGCTGATGGAGGGTGTGGTGTTGCGGATGGAGGTTGGGTGGTGCTGATGGAGGGTGTGGTGGTGCGGATGGCGGTTGTGGTGGTGCGGATGGAGGTTGTGGTGGTGCTGATGGATGTTGTGGTGGTGCTGATGGAGGGTGTGGTGGTGCTGATGGAGGGTGTGGTGTTGCGGATGGAGGTTGGGTGGTGCTGATGGAGGGTGTGGTGGTGCGGATGGCGGTTGTGGTGGTGCTGATGGAGGGTGTGGTGGTGCTGATGGAGGTTGTGGTGGTGCGGATGGAGGTTGTGGTGGTGCTGATGGATGTTGTGGTGGTGCTGATGGAGGGTGTGGTGGTGCTGATGGAGGGTGTGGTGTTGCGGATGGAGGTTGGGTGGTGCTGCTGGAGGTTGTGTTGGTGCTGATGGAGGTTGTGGTGGTGCTGATGGAGGGTGTGGTGGTGCGGATGGAGGTTGTGGTGGTGCTGATGGAGGTTGTGGTGGTGCTGATGGAGGGTGTGGTGGTGCTGATGGAGGTTGTGGTGGTGCTGATGGAGGGTGTGGTGGTGCTGATGGATGTTGTGGTGGTGCTGATGGATGTTGTGGTGGTGCTGATGGATGTTGTGGTGGTGCTGATGGATGTTGTGGTGGTGCTGATGGAGGGTGTGGTGGTGCTGATGGAGGGTGTGGTGGTGCTGATGGAGGTTGTGGTGGTGCTGATGGAGGTTGTGGTGGTGCTGATGGAGGGTGTGGTGGTGCGGATGGAGGTTGTGGTGGTGCTGATGGAGGTTGTGGTGGTGCTGATGGATGTTGTGGTGGTGCTGATGGAGGGTGTGGTGGTGCTGATGGAGGTTGTGGTGGTGCTGATGGATGTTGTGGTGGTGCTGATGGAGGGTGTGGTGGTGCTGATGGAGGTTGTGGTGGTGCTGATGGATGTTGTGGTGGTGCTGATGGATGTTGTAGTGGTGCTGATGGAGGGTGTGGTGGTGCTGATGGAGGTGGTGGTGGTGCTGATGGAGGTTGTGGTGGTGCTGATGGATGTTGTGGTGGTGCTGATGGAGGGTGTGGTGGTGCTGATGGAGGGTGTGGTGGTGCTGCTGGAGGTTGTGTTGGTGCTGATGGAGGTTGTGGTGGTGCTGATGGAGGTTGTGTTGGTGCTGATGGAGGTTGTGTTGGTGCTGATGGAGGTTGTGGTGGTGCTGATGGAGGGAGTGGTGGTGTTCATGGAGGGTGTGGTGGTGCTGATGGAGGGTGTGGTGTTGCGGATGGAGGTTGGGTGGTGCTGATGGAGGGTGTGGTGGTGCTGATGGAGGTTGTGGTGGTGCGGATGGAGGTTGTGGTGGTGCTGATGGATGTTGTGGTGGTGCTGATGGAGGGTGTGGTGGTGCTGATGGAGGGTGTGGTGTTGCGGATGGAGGTTGGGTGGTGCTGATGGAGGGTGTGGTGGTGCGGATGGCGGTTGTGGTGGTGCGGATGGAGGTTGTGGTGGTGCTGATGGATGTTGTGGTGGTGCTGATGGAGGGTGTGGTGGTGCTGATGGAGGGTGTGGTGTTGCGGATGGAGGTTGGGTGGTGCTGATGGAGGGTGTGGTGGTGCGGATGGCGGTTGTGGTGGTGCTGATGGAGGGTGTGGTGGTGCTGATGGAGGTTGTGGTGGTGCGGATGGAGGTTGTGGTGGTGCTGATGGATGTTGTGGTGGTGCTGATGGAGGGTGTGGTGGTGCTGATGGAGGGTGTGGTGTTGCGGATGGAGGTTGGGTGGTGCTGCTGGAGGTTGTGTTGGTGCTGATGGAGGTTGTGGTGGTGCTGATGGAGGGTGTGGTGGTGCGGATGGAGGTTGTGGTGGTGCTGATGGAGGTTGTGGTGGTGCTGATGGAGGGTGTGGTGGTGCTGATGGAGGTTGTGGTGGTGCTGATGGAGGGTGTGGTGGTGCTGATGGATGTTGTGGTGGTGCTGATGGATGTTGTGGTGGTGCTGATGGATGTTGTGGTGGTGCTGATGGATGTTGTGGTGGTGCTGATGGAGGGTGTGGTGGTGCTGATGGAGGGTGTGGTGGTGCTGATGGAGGTTGTGGTGGTGCTGATGGAGGTTGTGGTGGTGCTGATGGAGGGTGTGGTGGTGCGGATGGAGGTTGTGGTGGTGCTGATGGAGGTTGTGGTGGTGCTGATGGATGTTGTGGTGGTGCTGATGGAGGGTGTGGTGGTGCTGATGGAGGTTGTGGTGGTGCTGATGGATGTTGTGGTGGTGCTGATGGAGGGTGTGGTGGTGCTGATGGAGGTTGTGGTGGTGCTGATGGATGTTGTGGTGGTGCTGATGGATGTTGTAGTGGTGCTGATGGAGGGTGTGGTGGTGCTGATGGAGGTGGTGGTGGTGCTGATGGAGGTTGTGGTGGTGCTGATGGAGGGTGTGGTGGTGCTGATGGATGTTGTGGTGGTGCTGATGGAGGGTGTGGTGGTGCTGATGGAGGTGGTGGTGGTGCTGATGGAGGTTGTGGTGGTGCTGATGAAGGTTGTGGTGGTGCTGATGGATGTTGTGGTGGTGCTGATGGAGGGTGTGGTGGTGCTGATGGAGGTGGTGGTGGTGCTGATGGAGGTTGTGGTGGTGCTGATGGAGGGTGTGGTGGTGCTGATGGAGGTGGTGGTGGTGCTGATGGATGTTGTGGTGGTGCGGATGGAGGTTGGGTGGTGCTGATGGAGGGTGTGGTGGTGCTGATGGAGGGGGTGGTGGTGCTGATGGAGGTGGTGGGGGTGGGTGCTGATGGAGGTGGTGGTGGTGCTGATGGAGGTTGTGGTGGTGCTGATGGAGGTTGTGGTGGTGCTTATGGAGGGTGTGGTGTTGCTGATGGAGGCTGTGGTGGTGCTGATGGAGGGTGTGGTGGTGCTGATGGAGGTTGTGGTGGTGCTGCTGGAGGTTGTGTAGGTGCTGCTGGAGGTTGTGTTGGTGCTGATGGAGGGTGTGGTGGTGCTGATGGAGGGTGTGGTGGTGCTGCTGGAGGTTGTGGTGGTGCTGATGGAGGGTGTGGTGGTGCTGCTGGAGGTTGTGGTGGTGCTGATGGAGGGTGTGGTGGTGCTGCTGGAGGTTGTGTAGGTGCTGCTGGAGGTTGTGTTGGTGCTGATGGAGGGTGTGGTGGTGCTGCTGGAGGTTGTGTTGGTGCTGATGGAGGGTGTGGTGGTGCTGATGGAGGTGGTGGTGGTGCTGATGGAGGTTGTGGTGGTGCTGATGGAGGTTGTGGTGGTGCTGATGGAGGGTGTGTTGGTGCTGATGGAGGTTGTGGTGGTGCTGATGGAGGTGGTGGTGGTGCTGATGGAGGGTGTGTTGGTGCTGATGGAGGTTGTGGTGGTGCTGATGGAGGTGGTGGTGGTGCTGATGGAGGTTGTTGTGGTGCTGATGGAGGGTGTGGTGGTGCTGATGGAGGTTGTGGTGGTGCTGATGGAGGTTGTGGTGGTGCTGATGGAGGGTGTGGTGGTGCTGATGGAGGTGGTGGTGGTGCTGCTGGAGGTGGTGGTGGTGCTGATGGAGGTGGTGGTGGTGCTGCTGGAGGTTGTGGTGGTGCTGATGGAGGTTGTGGTGGTGCTGATGGAGGGTGTGGTGGTGCTGATGGAGGTTGTGGTGGTGCTGATGGAGGGTGTGGTGGTGCTGATGGAGGTGGTGGTGGTGCTGCTGGAGGTGGTGGTGGTGCTGATGGAGGTTGTGGTGGTGCTGATGGAGGGTGTGGTGGTGCTGATGGAGGTTGTGGTGGTGCTGATGGAGGGTGTGGTGGTGCTGATGGAGGTTGTGGTGGTGCTGATGGAGGGTGTGGTGGTGCTGATGGAGGGTGTGGTGGTGTTTATGGAGGTTGTGGTGGTACTGAGGGAGGTTGGGTGGTGCTGATGGAGGTTGTGGTGGTCCTGATGGAGGTTGTGGTGGTGCTGATGGAGGTTGTGGTGGTGCTGATGGAGGTTGGGTGGTGCTGATGGAAGTTGTGGTGGTGCTGATGGAGGTCGGGTGGTGCTGATGGAGGTTGTGGTGGTGCTGATGGAGGTTGTGGTGGTGCTGATGGAGGGTGTGGTGGTGCTGATGGAGGTTGTGGTGGTGTTCATGGAGGTTGTGTAGGTTATCATGGAGGTTGTGGTGGTGCTGATGGAGGGTGTGGTGGTGCTGATGGAGGTTGTGGTGGTGCTGATGGAGGTTGTGGTGGTGCTGATGGAGGTTGTGGTGGTGCTGATGGAGGTTGTGGTGGTGCTGATGGAGGTTGTGTAGGTACTGCTGGAGGTGGTGGTGGTGCTGATGGAGGTTGTGGTGGTGCTGATGGAGGTTGTGGTGGTGCTGATGGAGGTTGTGTAGGTGCTGCTGGAGGTGTTGTTGGTGCTGATGGAGGTGGTGTTGGTGCTGATGGAGGTTGTGTAGGTGCTGATGGAGGTGGTGGTGATGCTGATGGAGGTTGTGGTGGTGCTGCTGGAGGTTGTGTTGGTGCTGATGGAGGTGGTGGTGGTGCTGATGGAGGGAGTGGTGGTGCTGATGGCGGTTGTGGTCGTGTTCAGTGGATAGGGGTTGTGTTGGTGCTGATGGAGATTGTGGTGGTGCTGATGGAGGTTGTGTTGGTGCTGGTGGAGGTTGTGGTGGTGCTAATGGCGGTTGTGGTGGTGTTCAGATGATAGGGCTTGTGTTGGTGCTGATGGAGGCGGTGGTGGTGCTGATGGAGGTTGTGTTTGTGCTGATGGAAGTGGTGGTGGTGCTGGTGGAGTTGGTGGTGGTGCTGTTAGAGGTTGTGGTGTTGCTGATGGATGTTGTGGTGGTGTTCAGAGGATAGAGATAGTGGTGGTGCTGATGTAGGTTGTGGTGGTGCTGGTGGTGGAGGTTGTGGTGGTGCTAATGGAGATTGTGGTGGCGCTGTTGGAAGTTGTGGTGGTGCTGTTGGAGGTTGTGGTGGTGATGATGGAGGTTGTGGTGGCGCTGTTGGAGGTTGTGGTGGTGCTGTTGGAGGTTGTGGTGGTGATGATGGAGGTTGTGTTGGTGCTGGTGGAGGTTGTGGTGGTGCTAATGGCGGTTGTGGTGGTGTTCAGATGATAGGGCTTGTGTTGGTGCTGATGGAGGCGGTGGTGGTGCTGATGGAGGTTGTGTTTGTGCTGATGGAAGTAGTGGTGGTGCTGGTGGAGTTGGTGGTGGTGCTGTTAGAGGTTGTGGTGTTGCTGATGGATGTTGTGGTGGTGTTCAGAGGATAGAGATAGTGGTGGTGCTGATGTAGGTTGTGGTGGTGCTGGTGGTGGAGGTTGTGGTGGTGCTAATGGAGATTGTGGTGGCGCTGTTGGAGGTTGTGGTGGTGCTGTTGGAGGTTGTGGTGGTGATGATGGAGGTTGTGGTGGCGCTGTTGGAGGTTGTGGTGGTGCTGTTGGAGGTTGTGGTGGTGATGATGGAGGTTGTGTTGGTGCTGGTGGAGGGTGTGGTGGTGCTGATGGAGGTTGTGTTTGTGTTCAGAGGATAGCGGTTGTGGCGGTGCTGATGTAGGTTGTGGTGGTGTTGATGGAGGTGGTGGTGGTGCGGATGGAGGTTGTGGTGGTGCTGATGGAGGTGGTGGTGGTGCTGATGGAAGTTGTGGTGGTGCGGATGGAGGTTGTGGTGGTGCTGATGGAGGGTGTGGTGGTGCTGATGGAGGTTGTGTTGGTGCTGTCGGAGGTGGTGGTGGTGCTGATGGAGGTTGTGGTGGTGCTGATGGAGGTGGTGGTGGTGCTGCTGGAGGTTGTGGTGGTGCTGATGGAGGGTGTGGTGGTGCTGCTGGAGGTTGTGTAGGTGCTGATGGAGGGTGTGGTGGTGCTGATAGAGGTTGTGTAGGTGCTGATGGAGGGTGTGGTGG
This sequence comes from Eledone cirrhosa, assembly GCA_964016885.1. Taxonomy (NCBI): domain Eukaryota; kingdom Metazoa; phylum Mollusca; class Cephalopoda; order Octopoda; family Eledonidae; genus Eledone; species Eledone cirrhosa. Next base: position 208,409,963 of record OZ024741.1, on the reverse strand, counting down.
TGCTGCTGGAGGTTGTGGTGGTGCTGATGAAGGGTGTGGTGGTGCTGATGGAGGTTGTGTAGGTGCTGATGGAGGGTGTGGTGGTGCTGATGGAGGTTGTGTTGGTGCTGCTGGAGATTGTGTAGGTGCTGATGGATGGTGTGGTGGTGCTGATGGAGGTGGTGGGGGTGGGTGCTGATGGAGGTGGTGGTGGTGCTGATGGAGGTGGTGGTGGTGCTGCTGGAGGTGGTGGTGGTGCTGATGGAGGTGGTGGTGGTGCTGCTGGAGGTTGTGGTGGTGCTGATGGAGGTTGTGTATATGCTGATGGAGGTTGTGGTGGTGCTGATGGAGGGTGTGGTGTTGCTGATGGAGGGTGTGGTGGTGCTGATGGAGGGTGTGGTGGTGCTGATGGAGGTTGTGTTGGTGCTGATGTAGGTCGTGGTGGTGCTGATGGAGGTGGTGGTGGTGCTGATGGAGGTTGTGGTGGTGCTGATGGAGGTTGTGTTTGTGCTGATGGAGGTTGTGGTGGTGCTGATGGAGGTTGTGGTGGTGCTGATGGAGGTGGTGGTGGTGCTGATGGAGGTTGTGGTGGTGCTGATGGAGGTTGGGTGGTGCTGATGGAAGTTGTGGTGGTGCTGTTGGAGGTTGTGGTGGTGCTGATGGAGGTCGGGTGGTGCTGATGGAGGTTGTGGTGGTGCTGATTGAGGTTGTGGTGGTGCTGATGGAGGGTGTGGTGGTGCTGATGGAGGTTGTGGTGGTGCTGATGGAGGTTGTGGTGGTGCTGATGGAGGTTGTGTAGGTACTGCTGGAGGTGGTGGTGGTGCTGATGGAGGTTGTGGTGGTGCTGATGGAGGTTGTGGTGGTGCTGATGGAGGTTGTGTAGGTGCTGCTGGAGGTGTTGTTGGTGCTGATGGAGGTGGTGTTGGTGCTGATGGAGGTTGTGTAGGTGCTGATGGAGGTGGTGCTGATGCTGATGGAGGTTGTGGTGGTGCTGCTGGAGGTTGTGTTGGTGCTGATGGAGGTGGTGGTGGTGCTGATGGAGGGAGTGGTGGTGCTGATGGCGGTTGTGGTGGTGTTCAGTGGATAGGGGTTGTGTTGGTGCTGATGGAGGTTGTGGTGGTGCTAATGGCGGTTGTGGTGGTGTTCAGATGATAGGGCTTGTGTTGGTGCTGATGGAGGCGGTGGTGGTGCTGATGGAGGTTGTGTTTGTGCTGATGGAAGTGGTGGTGGTGCTGGTGGAGGTGGTGGTGGTGCTGTTAGAGGTTGTGGTGTTGCTGATGGATGTTGTGGTGGTGTTCAGAGGATAGAGATAGTGGTGGTGCTGATGTAGGTTGTGGTGGTGCTGGTGGTGGAGGTTGTGGTGGTGCTAATGGAGATTGTGGTGGCGCTGTTGGAGGTTGTGGTGGTGCTGTTGGAGGTTGTGGTGGTGATGATGGAGGTTGTGGTGGCGCTGTTGGAGGTTGTGGTGGTGCTGTTGGAGGTTGTGGTGGTGATGATGGAGGTTGTGTTGGTGCTGGTGGAGGGTGTGGTGGTGCTGATGGAGGTTGTGTTTGTGTTCAGAGGATAGCGGTTGTGGCGGTGCTGATGTAGGTTGTGGTGGTGCTGATGGAGGTTGTGGTGGTGTTGATGGAGGTGGTGGTGGTGCGGATGGAGGTTGTGGTGGTGCTGATGGAGGTGGTGGTGGTGCTGATGGAAGTTGTGGTGGTGCGGATGGAGGTTGTGGTGGTGCTGATGGAGGGTGTGGTGGTGCTGATGGAGGTTGTGTTGGTGCTGTCGGAGGTGGTGGTGGTGCTGATGGAGGTTGTGTTGGTGCTGATGGAGGTGGTGGTGGTGCTGCTGGAGGTTGTGTAGGTGCTGATGGAGGGTGTGGTGGTGCTGATAGAGGTTGTGTAGGTGCTGATGGAGGGTGTGGTGGTGCTGCTGGAGGTGGTGGTGGTGCTGATGAAGGGTGTGGTGGTGCTGCTGGAGGTTGTGGTGGTGCTGATGGAGGTTGTGTTGGTGCTGCTGGAGATTGTGTAGGTGCTGATGGAGGTCGTGGTGGTGCTGATGGAGGGTGTGGTGGTGCTGATGGAGGTGGTGGGGGTGGGTGCTGATGGAGGTGGTGGTGGTGCTGATGGAGGTGGTGGTGGTGCTGCTGGAGGTGGTGGTGGTGCTGATGGAGGTGGTGGTGGTGCTGCTGGAGGTTGTGGTGGTGCTGATGGAGGTTGTGTATATGCTGATGGAGGTGGTGGTGGTGCTGATGGAGGGTGTGGTGGTGCTGATGGAGGTTGTGTTTGTGCTGATGGAGGTTGTGGTGGTGCTGATGGAGGTGGTGGTGGTGCTGATGGAGGGTGTGGTGGTGTTGATGGAGGTTGTGGTGGTACTGAGGGAGGTTGGGTGGTGCTGATGGAGGTTGTGGTGGTGCTGATGGAGGTTGTGGTGGTGCTGATGGAGATTGTGTAGGTGCTGATGGAGGGTGAGGTGGTGCTGATGGAGGTGGTGGGGGTGGGTGCTGATGGAGGTGGTGGTGGTGCTGATGGAGGTGGTTGTGGTGCTGCTGGAGGTGGTGGTGGTGCTGATGGAGGTGGTGGTGGTGCTGCTGGAGGTTGTGGTGGTGCTGATGGAGGTTGTGTATATGCTGATGGAGGTTGTGGTGGTGCTGATGGAGGGTGTGGTGTTGCTGATGGAGGGTGTGGTGTTGCTGATGGAGGGTGTGGTGTTGCTGATGGAGGGTGTGGTGGTGGTGATGGAGGTGGTGGTGGTGCTGATGGAGGGTGTGGTGTTGCTGATGGAGGGTGTGGTGGTGCTGATGGAGGTTGTGTTTGTGCTGATGGAGGTCGTGGTGGTGCTGATGGAGGGTGTGGTGGTGCTGATGGAGGGTGTGGTGGTGTTGATGGAGGTTGTGTTGGTGCTGATGTAGGTCGTGGTGGTGCTGATGGAGGGTGTGGTGGTGCTGATGGAGGGTGTGGTGGTGCTGATGGAGGGTGTGGTGGTGCTGATGGAGGGTGTGGTGGTGTTGATGGAGGTTGTGGTGGTGCTGATGGAGGTGGTGGTGGTGCTGATGGAGGTTGTGGTGGTGCTGATGGAGGTTGTGTTTGTGCTGATGGAGGTTGTGGTGGTGCCGATGGAGGTTGTGGTGGTGCTGATGGAGGTGGTGGTGGTGCTGATTGAGGTTGTGGTGGTGCTGATGGAGGTTGGGTGGTGCTGATGGAAGTTGTGGTGGTGCTGATGGAGGTTGTGGTGGTGCTGATGGAGGTTGGGTGGTGCTGATGGAAGTTGTGGTGGTGCTGTTGGAGGTTGTGGTGGTGCTGATGGAGGTCGGGTGGTGCTGATGGAGGTTGTGGTGGTGCTGATTGAGGTTGTGGTGGTGCTGATGGAGGGTGTGGTGGTGCTGATGGAGGGTGTTGTGGTGTTGATGGAGGTTGTGGTGGTGCTGATGGAGGTTGTGGTGGTGCTGATGGAGGTTGTGTAGGTACTGCTGGAGGTGGTGGTGGTGCTGATGGAGGTTGTGGTGGTGCTGATGGAGGTTGTGGTGGTGCTGATGGAGGGTGTGGTGGTGCTGATGGAGGGTGTGGTGGTGCTGATGGAGGTTGTGGTGGTGCTGATGGAGGTTGTGGTGGTGCTGATGGTGGTTGTGTAGGTACTGCTGGAGGTGGTGGTGGTGCTGATGGAGGTTGTGGTGGTGCTGATGGAGGTTGTGGTGGTGCTGATGGAGGTTGTGTAGGTGCTGCTGGAGGTGTTGTTGGTGCTGATGGAGGTGGTGTTGGTGCTGATGGAGGTTGTGTAGGTGCTGATGGAGGTTGTGTAGGTACTGCTGGAGGTGGTGGTGGTGCTGATGGAGGTTGTGGTGGTGCTGATGGAGGTTGGGTGGTGCTGATGGAAGTTGTGGTGGTGCTGTTGGAGGTTGTGGTGGTGCTGATGGAGGTCGGGTGGTGCTGATGGAGGTTGTGGTGGTGCTGATTGAGGTTGTGGTGGTGCTGATGGAGGGTGTGGTGGTGCTGATGGAGGTTGTGGTGGTGCTGATGGAGGTTGTGGTGGTGCTGATGGAGGTTGTGTAGGTACTGCTGGAGGTGGTGGTGGTGCTGATGGAGGTTGTGGTGGTGCTGATGGAGGTTGTGATGGTGCTGATGGAGGTTGTGTAGGTGCTGCTGGAGGTGTTGTTGGTGCTGATGGAGGTGGTGTTGGTGCTGATGGAGGTTGTGTAGGTGCTGATGGAGGTGGTGCTGATGCTGATGGAGGTTGTGGTGGTGCTGCTGGAGGTTGTGTTGGTGCTGATGGAGGTGGTGGTGGTGCTGATGGAGGGAGTGGTGGTGCTGATGGCGGTTGTGGTGGTGTTCAGTGGATAGGGGTTGTGTTGGTGCTGATGGAGGTTGTGGTGGTGCTAATGGCGGTTGTGGTGGTGTTCAGATGATAGGGCTTGTGTTGGTGCTGATGGAGGCGGTGGTGGTGCTGATGGAGGTTGTGTTTGTGCTGATGGAAGTGGTGGTGGTGCTGGTGGAGGTGGTGGTGGTGCTGTTAGAGGTTGTGGTGTTGCTGATGGATGTTGTGGTGGTGTTCAGAGGATAGAGATAGTGGTGGTGCTGATGTAGGTTGTGGTGGTGCTTGTGGTGGAGGTTGTGGTGGTGCTAATGGAGATTGTGGTGGCGCTGTTGGAGGTTGTGGTGGTGCTGTTGGAGGTTGTGGTGGTGATGATGGAGGTTGTGGTGGCGCTGTTGGAGGTTGTGGTGGTGCTGTTGGAGGTTGTGGTGGTGATGATGGAGGTTGTGTTGGTGCTGGTGGAGGGTGTGGTGGTGCTGATGGAGGTTGTGTTTGTGTTCAGAGGATAGCGGTTGTGGCGGTGCTGATGTAGGTTGTGGTGGTGCTGATGGAGGTTGTGGTGGTGTTGATGGAGGTGGTGGTGGTGCGGATGGAGGTTGTGGTGGTGCTGATGGAGGTGGTGGTGGTGCTGATGGAAGTTGTGGTGGTGCGGATGGAGGTTGTGGTGGTGCTGATGGAGGGTGTGGTGGTGCTGATGGAGGTTGTGTTGGTGCTGTCGGAGGTGGTGGTGGTGCTGATGGAGGTTGTGGTGGTGCTGATGGAGGCGGTGGTGGTGCTGCTGGAGGTTGTGTAGGTGCTGATGGAGGGTGTGGTGGTGCTGATAGAGGTTGTGTAGGTGCTGATGGAGGGTGTGGTGGTGCTGCTGGAGGTGGTGGTGGTGCTGATGAAGGGTGTGGTGGTGCTGCTGGAGGTTGTGGTGGTGCTGATGGAGGTTGTGTTGGTGCGGCTGGAGATTGTGTAGGTGCTGATGGAGGTCGTGGTGGTGCTGATGGAGGTTGTGGTGGTGCTGATGGAGGTTGTGTAGGTGCTGATGGAGGTCGTGGTGGTGCTGATGGAGGGTGTGGTGGTGCTGATGGAGGTTGTGTTGGTGCTGCTGGAGATTGTGTAGGTGCTGATGGAGGGTGTGGTGGTGCTGATGGAGGTGGTGGGGGTGGGTGCTGATGGAGGTGGTGGTGGTGCTGATGGAGGTGGTGGTGGTGCTGCTGGAGGTTGTGGTGGTGCTGATGGAGGTGGTGGTGGTGCTGATGGAGGGTGTGTTGGTGTTGATGGAGGTTGTGGTGGTACTGAGGGAGGTTGGGTGGTGCTGATGGAGGTTGTGGTGGTGCTGATGGAGGTTGTGGTGGTGCTGATGGAGATTGTGTAGGTGCTGATGGAGGGTGAGGTGGTGCTGATGGAGGTGGTGGGGGTGGGTGCTGATGGAGGTGGTGGTGGTGCTGATGGAGGTGGTGGTGGTGCTGCTGGAGGTGGTGGTGGTGCTGATGGAGGTGGTGGTGGTGCTGCTGGAGGTTGTGGTGGTGCTGATGGAGGTTGTGTATATGCTGATGGAGGTTGTGGTGGTGCTGATGGAGGGTGTGGTGTTGCTGATGGAGGGTGTGGTGTTGCTGATGGAGGGTGTGGTGGTGCTGATGGAGGTTGTGTTGGTGCTGATGGAGGTTGTGGTGGTGCTGATGGAGGGTGTGGTGGTGCTGATGGAGGTTGTGTTTGTGCTGATGGAGGGTGTGGTGTTGCTGATGGAGGGTGTGGTGGTGCTGATGGAGGGTGTGGTGGTGCTGATGGAGGTTGTGTTGGTGCTGATGGATGTTGTGGTGGTGCTGATGGAGGGTGTGGTGGTGCTGATGGAGGGTGTGGTGTTGCTGATGGAGGGTGTGGTGTTGCTGATGGAGGGTGTGGTGGTGCTGATGGAGGGTGTGGTGGTGCTGATGGAGGGTGTGGTGGTGCTGATGGAGGTTGTGGTGGTGCTGATGGAGGTGGTGGTGGTGCTGATGGAGGTTGTGGTGGTGCTGATGGAGGTTGTGTTTGTGCTGATGGAGGTTGTGGTGGTGCTGATGGAGGTTGTGGTGGTGCTGATGGAGGTGGTGGTGGTGCTGATTGAGGTTGTGGTGGTGCTGATGGAGGTTGGGTGGTGCTGATGGAAGTTGTGGTGGTGCTGATGGAGGTTGTGGTGGTGCTGATGGAGGTTGGGTGGTGCTGATGGAAGTTGTGGTGGTGCTGTTGGAGGTTGTGGTGGTGCTGATGGAGGTCGGGTGGTGCTGATGGAGGTTGTGGTGGTGCTGATTGAGGTTGTGGTGGTGCTGATGGAGGGTGTGGTGGTGCTGATGGAGGGTGTTGTGGTGTTGATGGAGGTTGTGGTGGTGCTGATGGAGGTTGTGGTGGTGCTGATGGAGGTTGTGTAGGTACTGCTGGAGGTGGTGGTGGTGCTGATGGAGGTTGTGGTGGTGCTGATGGAGGGTGTGGTGGTGCTGATGGAGGGTGTGGTGGTGCTGATGGAGGTTGTGGTGGTGCTGATGGAGGTTGTGGTGGTGCTGATGGAGGTTGTGTAGGTACTGCTGGAGGTGGTGGTGGTGCTGATGGAGGTTGTGGTGGTGCTGATGGAGGTTGTGGTGGTGCTGATGGAGGTTGTGTAGGTGCTGCTGGAGGTGTTGTTGGTGCTGATGGAGGTGGTGTTGGTGCTGATGGAGGTTGTGTAGGTGCTGATGGAGGTGGTGGTGATGCTGATGGAGGTTGTGGTGGTGCTGCTGGAGGTTGTGTTGGTGCTGATGGAGGTGGTGGTGGTGCTGATGGAGGGAGTGGTGGTGCTGATGGCGGTTGTGGTGGTGTTCAGTGGATAGGGGTTGTGTTGGTGCTGATGGAGGTTGTGGTGGTGCTGATGGAGGTTGTGGTGGTGCTAATGGCGGTTGTGGTGGTGTTCAGATGATAGGGCTTGTGTTGGTGCTGATGGAGGCGGTGGTGGTGCTGATGGAGGTTGTGTTTGTGCTGATGGAAGTGGTGGTGGTGCTGGTGGAGGTGGTGGTGGTGCTGTTAGAGGTTGTGGTGTTGCTGATGGATGTTGTGGTGGTGTTCAGAGGATAGAGATAGTGGTGGTGCTGATGTAGGTTGTGGTGGTGCTGGTGGTGGAGGTTGTGGTGGTGCTAATGGAGATTGTGGTGGCGCTGTTGGAGGTTGTGGTGGTGCTGTTGGAGGTTGTGGTGGTGATGATGGAGGTTGTGGTGGCGCTGTTGGAGGTTGTGGTGGTGCTGTTGGAGGTTGTGGTGGTGATGATGGAGGTTGTGTTGGTGCTGGTGGAGGGTGTGGTGGTGCTGATGGAGGTTGTGTTTGTGTTCAGAGGATAGCGGTTGTGGCGGTGCTGATGTAGGTTGTGGTGGTGCTGATGGAGGTTGTGGTGGTGTTGATGGAGGTGGTGGTGGTGCGGATGGAGGTTGTGGTGGTGCTGATGGAGGTGGTGGTGGTGCTGATGGAAGTTGTGGTGGTGCGGATGGAGGTTGTGGTGGTGCTGATGGAGGGTGTGGTGGTGCTGATGGAGGTTGTGTTGGTGCTGTCGGAGGTGGTGGTGGTGCTGATGGAGGTTGTGGTGGTGCTGCTGGAGGTTGTGGTGGTGCTGATGGAGGGTGTGGTGGTGCTGATGGAGGGTGTGGTGGTGCTGATGGAGGTTGTGTTGGTGCTGTCGGAGGTGGTGGTGGTGCTGATGGAGGTTGTGGTGGTGCTGCTGGAGGTGGTGGTGGTGCTGATGAAGGGTGTGGTGGTGCTGATGGAGGTTGTGTAGGTGCTGATGGAGGTCGTGGTGGTGCTGATGGAGGGTGTGGTGGTGCTGATGGAGGTTGTGTTGGTGCTGCTGGAGATTGTGTAGGTGCTGATGGAGGGTGTGGTGGTGCTGATGGAGGTGGTGGTGGTGCTGCTGGAGGTGGTGGTGGTGCTGATGGAGGTGGTGGTGGTGCTGCTGGAGGTTGTGGTGGTGCTGATGGAGGTTGTGGTGGTGCTGATGGAGGTGGTGGTGGTGCTGATGGAGGGTGTGGTGGTGTTGATGGAGGTTGTGGTGGTACTGAGGGAGGTTGGGTGGTGCTGATGGAGGTTGTGGTGGTGCTGATGGAAGTTGTGGTGGTGCTGTTGGAGGTTGTGGTGGTGCTGATGGAGGGTGTGGTGGTGCTGATGGAGGTTGTGGTGGTGCTGATGGAGGGTGTGGTGGTGCTGATCGAGGTGGTGGTGGTGCTGATGGAGGTTGTGGTGGTGCTGATTGAGGTTGTAGTGGTGCTGATGGAGGGTGTGGTGGTGCTGATGGAGGTTGTGGTGGTGCTGCTGGAGGTTGTGTTGGTGCTGATCGAGGTGGTGGTGGTGCTGATGGAGGTTGTGGTGGTGCTGATTGAGGTTGTGGTGGTGCTGATGGAGGGTGTGGTGGTGCTGATGGAGGTTGTGGTGGTGTTCATGGAGGTTGTGTAGGTTATCATGGAGGTTGTGGTGGTGCTGATGGAGGGTGTGGTGGTGCTGATGGAGGTTGTGGTGGTGCTGATGGAGGTTGTGGTGGTGCTGATGGAGGTTGTGGTGGTGCTGATGGAGGTTGTGGTGGTGCTGATGGAGGTTGTGTAGGTACTGCTGGAGGTGGTGGTGGTGCTGATGGAGGTTGTCGTGGTGCTGATGGAGGTTGTGTAGGTGTTGATGGAGGTGTTGTTGGTGCTGATGGAGGTGGTGTTGGTGCTGATGGAGGTTGTGTAGGTGCTGATGGAGGTGGTGGTGATGCTGATGGAGGTTGTGGTGGTGCTGCTGGAGGTTGTGTTGGTGCTGATGGAGGTGGTGGTGGTGCTGATGGAGGGAGTGGTGGTGATGATGGCGGTTGTGGTGGTGTTCAGTGGATAGGGGTTGTGTTGGTGCTGATGGAGTTTGTGGTGGTGCTGATGGAGGTTGTGGTGGTGCTAATGGCGGTTGTGGTGGTGTTCAGATGATAGGGCTTGTGTTGGTGCTGATGGAGGCGGTGGTGGTGCTGATGGAGGTTGTGTTTGTGCTGATGGAAGTGGTGGTGGTGCTGGTGGAGGTGGTGGTGGTGCTGTTAGAGGTTGTGGTGTTGCTGATGGATGTTGTGGTGGTGTTCAGAGGATAGAGATAGTGGTGGTGCTGATGTAGGTTGTGGTGGTGCTGGTGGTGGAGGTTGTGGTGGTGCTAATGGAGATTGTGGTGGCGCTGTTGGAGGTTGTGGTGGTGCTGTTGGAGGTTGTGGTGGTGATGATGGAGGTTGTGGTGGCGCTGTTGGAGGTTGTGGTGGTGCTGTTGGAGGTTGTGGTGGTGATGATGGAGGTTGTGTTGGTGCTGGTGGAGGGTGTGGTGGTGCTGATGGAGGTTGTGTTTGTGTTCAGAGGATAGCGGTTGTGGCGGTGCTGATGTAGGTTGTGGTGGTGCTGATGGAGGTTGTGGTGGTGTTGATGGAGGTGGTGGTGGTGCGGATGGAGGTTGTGGTGGTGCTGATGGAGGTGGTGGTGGTGCTGATGGAGGTTGTGGTGGTGTTGCTGGAGGTGGTGGTGGTGCTGATGGAGGTTGTGGTGGTGTTGATGGAGGTGGTGGTGGTGCGGATGGAGGTTGTGGTGGTGCTGATGGAGGTTGTGGTGGTGCTGATGGAAGTTGTGGTGGTGCGGATGGAGGTTGTGGTGGTGCTGATGGAGGGTGTGGTGGTGCTGATGGAGGTTGTGTTGGTGCTGATAGAGGTGGTGGTGGTGCTGATGGAGGTTGTGGTGGTGCTTATGGAGGGTGTGGTGGTGCTGATGGAGGTTGTGTAGGTGTTGATGGAGGTGGTGGTGGTGCTGATGGAGGTTGTGGTGGTGCTGATGGAGGTTGTGGTGGTGCGGATGGAGGTTGTGGTGGTGCTTATGGAGGGTGTGGTGGTGCTGATGGAGGTTGTGTAGGTGCTGATGGAGGTGGTGGTGGTGCTGATGGAGGTTGTGGTGGTGCTGATGGAGGTTGTGGTGGTGCGGATGGAGGTGGTGGTGGTGCTGATGGAGGTTGTGGTGGTGCGGCTGGTGCTTGTAGTGGTGCTGATGGAGGGTGTGGTGGTGCTGATGGAGGTTGTGTAGGTGCTGATGGAGGTGGTGGTGGTGCTGATGGAGGTTGTGTTGGTGCTGATGGAGGGTGTGGTGGTGCTGATGGAGGTTGTGGTGGTGCGGATGGAGGTTGTGGTGGTGCGGATGGAGGTGGTGGGGGTGCTGATGGAGGTTGTGTATATGCTGATGGAGGTTGTGGTGGTGCTGATGGAGGTGGTGTTGGTGCTGATGGAGGTTGTGGTGGTGCTGATGGAGGTTGTGGTGGTGCGGATGGAGATGGCGGGGGTGCTGATGGAGGTTGTGTAGGTGCTGATGGAGGTTGTGGTGGTGCTGATGGAGGTTGTGGTGTTGCTGATGGAGGGTGTGGTGGTGCTGATGGAGGTTGTGGTGGTGCTGATGGAGGTTGTGGGTGTGCTGATGGAGGTGTTGGTGGTGCTGATGGAGGTTGTGGTGTTGCTGATGGAGGGTGTGGTGGTGCTGATGGAGGGTGTGGTGGTGCTGATGGAGGTGGCGGGGGTGCTGATGGAGGTTGTGGTGGTGCTGATAGAGGTGGTGGTGGTGCTGATGGAGGTTGTGTTGGTGCTGATGGAGGTTGTAGTGGTACTGAGGGAGGTTGTGGTGGTGCTGATGGAGGTTGTGGTGGTGCGGATGGAGGTGGCGGGGGTGCTGATGGAGGTTGTGTAGGTGCTGATGGAGGTTGTGGTGGTGCTGATGGAGGTTGTGGTGTTGCTGATGGAGGGTGTGGTGGTGCTGATGGAGGGTGTGGTGGTGCTGATGGAGGTTGTGGTGTTGCTGATGGAGGGTGTGGTGGTGCTGATGGAGGTTGTGGTGGTGCTGATGGAGGTTGTGGTGGTGCTGATGGAGGTTGTGGTGTTGCTGATGGAGGGTGTGGTGGTGCTGATGGAGGGTGTGGTGGTGCTGATGGAGGTGGTGGTGGTGCTGATGGAGGTTGTGGTGGTGCTGATGGAGGTTGTGGTGTTGCTGATGGAGGGTGTGGTGGTGCTGATGGAGGTTGTGGTGGTGCTGATAGAGGTGGTGGTGGTGCTGATGGAGGGTGTGTTGGTGCTGATGGAGGTTGTAGTGGTACTGATGGAGGTTGTGGTGGTGCTGATGGAGGTTGTGGTGGTGTTCAGAGGATAGGGGTTGTGGTGGTGCTGATGGAGGTGGTGGTGGTGCTGATGGAGGTGGTGGTGGTGCTGATGGAGGTTGTGGTGGTGCTGATGGAGGTGTTGGTGGTGCTGATGGAGGTTGTGGTGGTGTTCAGAGGATAGGGGTTGTGATGGTGCTGATGGAGGTGGTGGTGGTGCTGATGGAGGTGGTGGTGGTGCTGATGGAGGTGGTGGTGGTGCTGATGGAGGTGGTAGTGGTGCTGATGGAGGGTGTGGTGGTGCTGATGGAGGGTGTGGTGGTGCTGATGTAGGTTGTGGTGGTGCTGATGGAGGTTGTGGTGGTGCTGATGGAGGTGGTGGTGGTGCTGATGGCGGTTGTGGTGGTGCTGATGGAGGTTGTGGTGGTGCTGATGGAGGTTGTGGTGCTGTTCAGATGATAGAGGTTGTGGTGGTGCTGATGGAGGTTGTGGTGATGCTGATGGAGGTTGTGGTGGTGCTGATGGAGGTTGTGGTGGTGCTGATGGAGGTTGTGGTGGTGCTGATGGCGGTTGTGGTGGTGCTGATGGAGGTTGTGGTGGTGATGATGAGGTTGTGCTAACGGTGGTGGTGTTGGTGCTGGTGGTGGAGGTGGTGGTTATAGTAACTGTGATAATTGTGTTGGAATTTGGGACAATTGTGGTATGATAGTACGGGGATGATGCTCGCGGTGAAGGTCATAATGATGATGATGATGATGATTATGATGGTGTTGGTGGTAGTAGTGACAGTGGGAGCGGGGATGGTGGAGGTGACAATGTTCGTGGTAGTGATGATGATGATGATGTTGATGCTGTTGCTGCTGCTGCTGCTCATGATGATGATGATAGTGATGACGATGATAATGATGTGATGTTAATTATGTTGGTGATTTTCCAGCTGAAAATGGTTTCAGATTTAGGCACAAGGCCAACAATTTGGGGGAGCAAAAAGTCGATTAAATCGACTCCAGTACGTTACTGGTACTTTATGTTATCTACCTCGTAAGGAAGAAAGGCTAACCTCGGGAGGATTTGAACTCAAAACGTAAAGGGTCGTAATTATATGCCACAAAACATGTTGTCTGATGCTCTACTGATACTGTCAATCCTCCGCCCTAATAACGATAATGATGAAAATGATGTCATGTTATAATGTCAGTAATGAAGCTACCAACGTCACCGACGACGATGATGATGATGATGATAATGACAAACATGGTCAAACGAGCAATTACCATTACAAAACGGTGTTTCAAATGTTAAACGATGATGATGTTGATGATGATGATGATGATGATTACGGACATGTGGAAGTGATTAAAGATAAGAACGGTGTCGATCGAATGGCCATTACGAAATATATTGATTTCATAAACAATATAAATCAATGTAAAAGGAAGGGAATGTAATTTATTGTTTTAGCACCAGTGTATTACTGCTACCTATGATTCTTTTATATCACAAAACCGAGGAGGGATGAAATGTCTTGTACTGCAGAGGAATTCGAGCTCATCACCTCGTGGCTTGAAACTGAATATCATCAAATATTTGACCACCCGTGACCCGTTGGGTCACGTTCACTTCAAAATATTTTTTTAAAATCACATTCATTTAAAAATAATTTTTAGATAATTAAAATATACACAGGCATGTATATAATGTGAAATGAAACTGGAAGGCCCATATATATATATACGTGTGTGTATGTATATATATATAAATGTGTGTGTTTGTATACATATATATATACGTATGTGTGTGAGTGTGTATATATATGTGGGTCTAAATACATTGGTCATACACACACATATCTATATACACACACACTCACATATACATCAGCACCACCAGCTTTTTCTCTTCGATTCTCCTTCTCTGTCTCCTCTCCCTCTCTCTATGTATTCTCTTTCAATCTACTCTCTCACAACCACTATCTCTTTCTCTCTATCCTTCTCTCACTCTGTTTATGAAGGTACCCAGAAAACCCCATATCTCAGGAACCCGTGCTTTGATTTATGCGAAACTTGTTTTATTCCATTTGTATTCCCATTTCAGGGCCAACTTCCTTTCAAGGTATTTTCCCATTATGTGCCCTTTTGGTTGTATTACTAATTATATGTGTGGGGATTTACATGAGGAAAACAAGGAAATAATATAAAATAATATACGCACATGCGCGTGCACACACACACACACCACATGCACACACATCTTATCTTATATATAAAGTGAAGTTGGGCGTTGTTTGTTTGTTTGGTGTCCCGAATTTGCAGGCTACACCGTTCATCCGATTTTCATGAAACTTGGCACATATATAAAACTCGACCCGTAGATTGGAATAGGCTACTTGAAATTTTCAAAAAATCGATAATCGGGCTCCCAAAAGCCAAAAATCGAAATTTTCAAAAATCGTCCGATTTCGATGAAAAATCGATAATTGGGTCACCAGAGGCAAACATCGATATTTACGAAATTTGTCCGATTCCAATGAAATTTGACGTAGGTTTGTATTTTGATCCGGGGATCAAGGTGGGGGTATTGAAATTTTCAAATAATCGATAATCGGACCCCCAGAGGCAAAAGTCCGGCTACCGAAAAACGCCATTCTTCTTGCTTCCATTTGTCGCGACTCCCGCCATGCAAAAGACGCTCAATCTATCAGGATTATCCACCGTAAGTCTCTTTAAATTAACGCTCACCATATTCAGCAAACCTTTTATGCCGATTCTTCCATTTCTTATATAAGGACTATCAAGACTATACCGCCGCGCATCATCCTGTATTGCGCCCAGTCTTCTCAAGCGATCATCGAGCCTCCATGCGCTTTCTTCATTCCAGTGGTTCCACTTCAGTAGCATAATGAGGCATCCGTCAACCCCTGCTCTCTCCCTTCCCTGCACGCTGTCGACCCACTGGATCGTTGTGCATCACCATGCGTATCTCTGCCCTGTCAGCCACAATTCATTCCCCGGTCCTTTCCATTGCCTGCCCTCCGTTGTCTCTAAGGAGTGCCAGGGCTCAACATCCCGAATCCCTGCCACCGTCCACCCCTGCCCATTTCCATTGCCTACACTCCGGGAGCGCTCAAGACTTCCATGCCTGACCAAGCCGCATCCCTGCCACCGTCAACCCATGCCCTCTCCCTTCCCTGCACGCCGTTGTCCCACTGCATCGTCATGCCTCACCATGCCGCATTACTGCCCTGTCGGCCACCATCCCCTCCTCAGCCCTTTCGATCATTCACGAGTGCCATGGCTCACCATACGGAATCCCTGCAACCGTCAATCCCGGCCATCTCCCTTCCCTGCACGCCGTCGACCCACTGCATCGTTATGCAGTGGGTCAAATGGTTGCTCAAATGTCATCAGCATGGTTTATTCCTGCACCGCCCATAACCGCCCATTATCTCAGACCAAATAGGGTGGTGGATTGGCAGTATCGGTAGAGGGTCGGACGCCATGCTTTCCAGCATAGTTACGTCCCTTTACGATCTGAGTTCAAATCCCGCCGAGGTTGACTTTGCCTTTCATCCTTACGGGGTCGATAAAATAAAGTACCAGTAATGCACTGGGTAATTTGCTGGCCTTGTGCCTAAAGTAGAAACAATTATCTCAGACCAAAGACAGCACCGAACATGAAGACGATCCTGTGTAAGTCTTTTTACATTCATTTTGAACATATTTAATAAAATTCAACAAAAATTCATCCCTTTCTCCTCCAAAGCCTACCGTTCATGTATGGCCGATAAACATCCTGCCTTGCACCCGGTTTTCTCAAACGATCCTCGTGCCTCCCGGTGCTCTCTACATTCCCGAGGTGCAACTCAATTGGCATGCCGCATCCACGCCCTGTCAGCCGCCATGCACCCTGCCCTTTCGTCATGCCTCATCATTTGCATCCCTGCCCTGTCAGCCGCCATCCACTCCCGACCCTTTCCACTGCCTAGGCATGGCAGTCTTGAGGGACCAAGTCGCATCCCTGCCACCGTCAACCCCTGCCCTCTCCGTTCCCTGCACGCCGTCGTCCCAATGCATCGTCAAACATCACCATGCCGCATCAATGCTCTGTCAGCCGCCATCCTCTCTTCGGTCCTTTCTTTTGCCTGCCCGCAGTGCTACTTCAAGACTGCTATGACTCACCATGTGGCATCCTTGCCACCGTCCACCCTTGCCCTCTTCCTTGCCTACTGGCCGTCGTCCCACTGCCACGTCATGCCTCAGGATGCCGCATCCATGCACTGTCAGCCACCATCCCCTCCTCGGCCCTTTCTTTTTCCTGACCGCCGTGCTCCTTCAAGACTCCCATGGCTATCTATGCCGTATCAATTCCTTGCCACCCGCTTTTCCCTGCGACGCCCCTGAACATCATCAGCATGGCTTATTTTTCTGCCGCGTTTAACCGGCCCTCATTCTAGGTCATAAATAACAAAACCGCACGATGATGCTGCGTAAGTCTATTTAAAATAATGGTCAACATGTTCAGCAAAACAATTGTACCAATTCTTCCTCTTCACCTCCAAGGCCTATCCATTACATCTTAGAGGTCGGGATTCCCAATATCTACGATTTCAATATTGACACAAAAGTCCGTCAGGTTTTTCGGCAGATGTTGCTCCGATAGGAATATCAACGTGATTTTCACTTAATTCGTAAGTGTTCAGTCTTCCGTATGCTTTTATTTTTTATTGATACAACACCGACTACAATCATCTAACTTCACTTTGTAGGCTAGACGCGAATCAAAAGGAAAACAATCCTCTGATATACAACCCCACCAATTTATTTGGTCCACCTAGATTTCAAGAGGGGGATACACAATACCTCCGCTCTGATAAACATCTGCAAACTGGGTGATAGGAAATTTTCCCGTGAGCGTTTTGACTTTACTGAGCCTTGAAGTGTTCTTTATATTCTAGGCCTTGTCGATAACAACACTTTATTATCTAGTAATGTCTGGTACATAGAATATCCTCCCCCAACCAGCACACTATTTTAATATCCCTCTCTTATGGTCAGTCTTAGATCAAGTAAACTGTAGTCTTGCCTTCGAATAGGCGTGAAGTACAGATACTCCTTAAGAATGAACTTCTTTCTTGCCTTTTGTATGGGATAACTTATTTCTCTTCACTTTTTTTCCTTTACTGTCCTGATAATTTCTCACACTTCCTCAGTTTCCATTTCCTCTTCACCGCCACAAGATAATGGAGTAGTACGGTTGCTTGAAACCTCCAACCGATCCAGTAATGGGGGCGAAGATACCTCGGTTGTTCTGTTGTTTGTTTATTTCCTTCTGGTGAATGTTGTTAGTGATGTTGTGTCTGCTGCTGTCTGCTGCCCTGCTCTTTTGTTTCTTACTTTCCGACATCGACAGAAGGACTTCAAGTATTCTTTAATACAATATTACATATGCCACACAGTATTTAGTGACTTTACTGTATGTTCTGTGGTTAATGTAATGAAATAAATGATAAAATACGTGCATGTCACGCTTATGTAGCGATTTTACTGTATGATATTTCAAATATAATCGAGTTTGGCTTTGCCTTTCATCCCCTATAGGGTCGATACACTATCAGAGATCAATAACGGTCGATTTAATCAGTAGATGATATCCTTTCCCTACAAACATTATATTTAAGAACAGTTAGATTTTTGGTTAGCGACAAAATAACGGATTTTTTTTATCAACAGCTATGAAAATTAAATATTCTGACTGATTGAAGATCAAGGCTGGTGAAAAATTACTACTTTTTCTGGCAAATACTATTGATTAATTAGTCTCCAATATTCGATCTACTTAATTAGTAAAAATTATTATTCCATACCACTCTATATCAGAAATAAAGAATGAAAAACAATATAAAAGAAAACAAATATAACACGTTTTTGAAAATTATTTGGAAATTTCCAGTATCCGTTTGTGATAATTCATTCTCAGGTCTGAAGTAATTTATGAGAGGTAGGGAACAATTAATACTTTGATATTTTTCTATTTACAGCTTCACTAATATTAAGGTGACATGGCAGAATCGTTAGGAAGTCGGACTAAATGCCTGCTGGAATTTAGTTACAGGTTTTGGTCGAATTTGATATTTGTCCTTTAATAAAATAAAAAATAAAGTACCAGTCAAGTATATAAACGATTGTTGACAATCCCACCATATTCTGACTCTCTCTATTTGTTTACCAGACCAAATACCTTCCGTTACATTTGTTTACCGAAAATTCTGCCCATTGGCTATTTTTCACACTTCACAAACTATTGCTGTCTAACACTGAGGAAATCAACTACAGCATATTGCTGCTATGTAATATTATAGATTCTGAAAGAACGAAAGACAAAGTTGACTTGGTGGGATTCGAACACAGAAAAGGTTCTAAAATATTGATTTCTAATTTAGGCTGAAGGCCAGCAAGTTTTAGGGTTGTGCTTAACTGTTACTTTATTTTATTGACCCCCGTAAAATAAAAGGCAAAGTTGACCTCAGCGGCAATCGAACATAAAGAGCCAGAACAGATCACTTCATAAAATTACGAGACATAACTTAATGAGTGTGCCTACATTCTTCTTCTTCGTCTGCAATCAATCATCATTGGGACACATGGACGTCTTCCGATCTCATCACGTGACAATTACCTCCACTGGACGGAAGATAAAACTAGAACAATAACGGTATGTTAGTGACAGCTTGAACGTGTGTGATAAGACTAATGAATGGTCACTCAGTACGGATACACATAATTATCATGTACATACATACATATATACATACATACACACACACACACACAGAGACACGTATATATGTGTCTGTCGGAAAGGTGCGAAACGTGTCCTCCGCTGTTCGTTGTTTTGAATACATATATATATTGATACATAGGCACACAGACACACATGTATATATATATATGTATATATATATAGTGAAAACTGGAACAGGAACAAAAACAGAGAGGCAGTACAAACAAAGGTTTATTAGTTTCACGCTCTTGAGAGTGGGGGGGGGGGGCGTTTCGGGCATTATCCCTTCTTCAGGAGAAAAGTGGGTGGAAAGAGAGTTCTGAGTGTGTGTGGGGGTGTGGTGGAGAGACATTTAGAAAAAAGGGGGGAGAGAAAAGGGAAGAAAAACGGTGGAAGGGGTACAAATAAAAATAAAAATAAACATAAAGATAAACAAGTGGTGGAAGGGTGTGGGGTGTGTAGGGGGGTGGCGGATGGAGTAGGGTGAGGGAGGCGGGGGGTCCGAGCGGGGAGAGCTGAAGGTTGTGTATGTGTGTACGTGTGTGTGTGTGTATGTGAATGTGAGAGTTGGGGAAAGAACGAGGTTCCATGTTCAGGAAAAGGTGTGTGGGGGGTGGGGTGTAGGTCGGTATGTGCGTGCGTGTGGATGGGAGGGGTCAGAGGGGTTGGGGAGGGGATGTGAGGATTCCGGAGGCTAAGTGTGTATATGTGGAGGTACGGACGTGTGTGTTGGTGTTTATACGTGGTGTGGATGTAGGTGGCGTGGTTTGAAAAAAAAATTGTGGGTGTCTGTCCGTGGGTAAGTTCTTAAGGTAGTTTCGTGGAGTGTGGGATGAGGTGCCGGATAATTTTCATGTTATGGAGTGGATAGCTGGAACGATGACCGGTGGTGTGTAATCCGTTAGTTGTGGTGGTCGAAAGTGGGGAGATGTGGGGTGCGCGCGCAACAGGAAGTGGTCAGAGGCTCAAGGCAGGATGAAGGCATAGCAGTAGAGGAGAATGACAGGTGGAGAAAGTCAGTGTGTGGTGAGGACTCCGTGTCTGTGTGTGCGGAGGTGCGGTGGGCAGGGGTGAGTATGGGTAGGTGTGAAAGTTGGCGTGGGAAGGGGGTCATGTGGGGAATGGGGTGTGTATTAGTAGAGGTGTTGGTGGGATGTGTGTATGAAGGGGTGTGGGTGGAGCGGGGGAGGGAGAGGGAGAGTAAAGGTGTGGGGGACGATGGAGGGAGTGTAGTGTACTGGTGTGTGTGTGCGTGTTTGGATGAGTGTGTGTGGTAAAGGGGGTGTTAGTATACTGGTGGTGGGAAAGGTTGAATGCGGGTGTGTTAGTGGGGGTTAGTGGTGGTTGGGTGTGTAGAGTGGGTGGTGTATGTAGGTGTGGGTGGATGTGTGTGGGAAGGTGTGTGTTCGTGAGCGTGGGGTCGGGGGGATATTAGTGGTATTAGTTGTGGGGTGGTTGGAGTGGATGTGTGGGTGAGGGTTAGTGGTGGTAGTGGGGTGTGTGGATAGTGTGAGTGCGTGTATATATGTACAAGTGGGTGTGAGCGTGATAGGGGGAGGGGTGGGGATGTTAGTATTGTTAGTGGGGGGAGGGTCGCTGGGGTGGGGTGGGGGTTGTTAGTATTGTTAGTTGTAGGATGGTCCAAGGAGGTGGGCGGTAAAAAGGAGGAGTGTGTTAGTGGTGTTAGTGGGGCATACACGTGTGTGTGTGTGTGGTGGCGGTGGGGGAACAGGGCGGTCGAAGGCTAAAGGAATAGGGGTGGAGAGTTCAGGCCGAGGGGAGTGTGGGTCTGTATGGTGAAGATGGTGCGTTGTTCGACCGTGAGGCAGGTGGCGGGTGTTCCGTGGAATTGGAGTAGGCCACAGTCTGTAAGGTGGTGGGCGGAATGTCAAAGGGAGCCAAAGTGGCGGGCGATGCGGGAACTCCCGCCGAGACGAATATCCCGGAGGTGTTCAGTGAAACGGTCCGCCAGGCGACGTCAAGTCTGTCCGACGTAGGTTGCGCTGCACTCCGTTCAGCCAGGTCCATAGACTAGGTTGGAGGAGGTGCAGCGGAAGGCGTGCCGGACAGAGAGAGAGAGTGGCCGTTGGTACCCTGGAAGGGGGTAGTGTTGGTTATGTGGGGGCAGGTGTGGCAACGAGGCCTGGAGCATGGAAGGGAACCGGGGGGGGGGGGGGGCGTGGGTTGGGGGTAGGGAGCTGCGGACGAGGAGGGTGCGGAGATTGCGTGCGCGTTTGAAGGAGGGGAGGGATGGGGATGGAAAGATGTGGGAAGTGAAGGGGTCGAACTGGAGGCGTCGGAAGAGGAGGAGGATGGTGCGGTAGAGGGTTAGGGTGGAGGGGTGGTAGGTGATGGGGAAGGGGAGACAGTGGGTGGGTGTGCGGTGGCGTCGGGTGAGGGTGGTGGAGTGGTGGATAGCACGGGCGTGAGTGAGGGCGGTGTGGACAAGGGGGGAACCTCTGCGGATGAAATGGCTGACTAGGGAAAGGGCCTGGGACTTAAAATCAGCATCTCGGCTGCAGAGGAGGCGGATGCGGAGGAGTTAGGGTAAGGAATAGAGTGTTTAGTGTGTGTAGGTTGGGAGGAAGTGAAGTCGAGGTAGGAGTGGGAGTCGGTGGGTTTGAAGAAGGCGGAGGTGACGAGAGAATAGTTGGAGGGGTCGATGGCGACGGAGATGTCTAAGAAGTGGACGTGGGTCGTGGAGATAGAGGTGGTGAAATGGAGGGAGGGGTGGAAGGAGCAGAAGAAGGAGAGAAAGGAGTCGAGTTGTTCTCGGGTGAGGGTCATGGCTCCGATACAGTCGTCGATGTAACGACCGTACAGTTCAAGCGTGGGGCCGGTGTACTGGACAAAGATTTGGGCCTCAACATGGCCAACGAAAAGGTTGGCATAGTTTGGGCCCATTCTTGTGCCCATGGCTACCCCCGTGACCTGTTGAGAGTGAGGACCAGCTCGGCGAGGCGAAGGAGAGTTGGGGTGGAGGGGATGTGGGAGGGTAGAAGGTCGAGGTAGTGCCTGAGAGCACGTAGGCCGTAGGCGTGAGGGATGACAGTATAAAGCGACTTGATATCTGGGGTGAAGAGGAGGAGATGTGGGATATATATATATGCACACACATTTATATATATATAAATATATATATATATATATATATATATAAGTTGGAATAGAATGAAACGAAATTTCATTTCTCACTCTTAGTACGGCACTTACTTAAATGTAAGTATGTATGTATACGTACATACATATATGTATACAGACGTACAGTAGGATGCATATATATATATATATATACATACAGGTACACATATATATATGTACGTATCAGTTTAGCGGACGTTTATTATAACGTTCGCTTTGTCCGTTTATAAACAAACTGACAGCCTGATATATGACGTACGGTGCTAAGGCAACCACGTCACCTTTTTGTTCAACACTGACACAGGAACGATGTACTAGTTTCAAGCTTGTTAGCTATCGTCAGCACCGTATACCCTTCTGCCAGATGGTTGAACGTTCGAAAGTATATACTTTCCTTATGAAAATTAACGGCTGAGCAGCCTAATTTGCATATCGAGTGAGTTCAGTCGGCCAGGCACACCGAAAACGATAAGTTGGAATTGAATGAAACGAAATTTCATTTTTCACTCTTAGTACGGCACTTACTTAAATGTAAGTATGTATGTATACGTACATACATATATGTATACAGACGTACAGTAGGATGCATATATATATATATATATATATATATATATATATATATATATATATATATATACATACAGGTACACTTATATATATATGTACGTATCAGTTTAGCGGACGTTTATTATAACGCTCGCTTTGTCCGTTTGTAAACAAACTGACAGCCTGATGTATGCCGTACGGTGTTAAGGCAACCACGTCACCTTTTTGTTCAACACTGACACAGGAACGATGTACTAGTTTCAAGCTTGTTAGCTATCGTCAGCACCGTATACCCTTCTGCCAGATGGTTGAACGTTTGAAAGTATATACTTTCCTTATGAAAATTAACGGCTGAGCAGCCTAATTTGCATATCGAGTGAGTTCAGTCGGCCAGGCGCACCGAAAACGATAAGTTGGAATAGAATGAAACGAAATTTCATTTCTCACTCTTAGTACGGCACTTACTTAAATGTAACTATGTATGTATACGTACATACATATATGTATACAGACGTACAGTAGGATGCATATATATATATATATAGAATTAATACATCTACCAACATATGCGTACAGATGTACACTAATACTAGTAAATATATAAGTTATGTGAAAGTACCTAGGTTGTTCAATGCAGGGGGATGCAGCACAATTATATGAAAGACGTAAAATAAGAAAATTTTAAAAATTAAAAATTAACTTACTTACTAAAATTTTCACTCCAAGGAGGGAAAATTTTAGTAAGTAAGTTAATTTATAATTTTCAAAATTTTCTTATTTTACGTCTTTCATATATATATATATATATATCACCTAAGAGAACATTAGTCTACGACCTCTTTTATACCATAAACGTGGTTCTGTCTTTGCGCGTAATTGTTTTTCACCGCTCCTATTAATGACGTATTATTCGGTTTTTCACGTTCTTTGCCGGCGAACGTTTCCACGAACCAAAGTATCGTCTTCCTGTCTTCCTCCGGTTGCAACGTTTTTTGAAATATCCAGTTCTGCGTTTACAGATTAACTTTGTTAGTTTCAGAAGATCCCGTTAAGGGTGAAAGCAGCGATTCTTTGCTTAAACTTTAATCTGTTATTTTAATAAATATTTGCTCTACGGTTCTTATATATTTGATATGTATTTTCCTTATCGAGCCCTCTTTGGATTTTAGTCTTCAATTTTATTATTATTACTATTTGGCTCCTTCAGTTGAGCACTCTACTGACTTATATTCATCATGCAGAAACAACATCTGAATATTTCTACAAAGAACATACCCGTACCAAGCAGGAAAACATACCTAAAACTCCTGATACAGAAAACAGACGCGTTCATTAAAAGGTTACGTGGCGTGCCTTTTATTTCGATAATCCGCGAAAAGCAGACAACAAACAGGATAAATTTGGATTTAAAACCTATAATAACCCTCCGTGGAACCCAGAATTGCTACCCTTCGAAAATGGTGTCTTGGAACTCATTCGGAGTATCAAATTTCGGAATAGGAGCAATTCCTTCCAGCAAGACCTGAAGAATAGAATTCGTTCTATTAAGGATTCTAATGCCGTGCACGTCCATTCCGACAAAACTGGCAACCTATATCAAGTGGAGCGCAGTACCTACCATCAACTACTACATAATGCTGTACCTAAGGATTACCGTAAAACTAATCGGTGTGTCATCAATGAAATCAACGATGCTGGGTTTAAAATCACATCTGATCTCAACATCCTGGACCGGACCGAACCTCTGGACCCTATCTCTCCCCACTTTACCCTGAAGGATCACAAATCCAATTTTCCGAACAACCCCTCTATTCGGCTTATTAACACTACGAAGTCCGATTTAGGTAGACTTAGTAAAACGATTCTTGATAGAATTATACCTGAAATTAGAAGTTTGGCCCCTCTCGCACTGTGGAACAATTCTTTCGCGGTGATTGATTGGTTCAACGGCATATGTAACAAGGAACATTGCCGTTTTATCCAATTCGACATCAACAATTACTACTCTTCCATCACTTTACCACTTCTCCTTAGAGCTATCAATTTCGCTAAAACACTCACAGTTGTTTAGGATTTCGAAGTTGATGTCATCCTTAATGCCCGAAAGTCGGTGATTAATTTCGACGACTCTATTTGGATTAACAAATCCAATAGTACCCCATTCGACGTGAGTATGGGCGCCAGTGACTCCGCGGAGGTTACTGATCTTATTGGCCTTTTCCTTCTTTTCTCTATCAAGGAGGAATTCCCCAACGCGGGCGGTGGTTTGTACCGTGACGATGGTCTTTTGACCATGACTAAGTGCGGACCTCGTGCTTGCGACAGGTTCAGAAAAGAACTCACAGCCTTCTTTAAAGGCTTCAACCTCTCTATACAGGTTGAGGCCAATCTCTCGGTCGTTAATTACCTCGACGTTACCCTCAATTTATTGAATGGGTTGTATTACCCGTATAGAAAGCCGAATGATACGCTTAATTACATAAGTAAGCATTCTAACCATCCTGCCAGCATAACCAAGAACCTGGTAAAAAACGTTTCGTTGAGGCTTTCCCGTCTTTCCACCAACGAGCGCATTTTCAACGACCATTCCACTTATTACAATGAAGCTCTTGCTCGAAGTGGATTTGTCGATAAGGTAGCATATACAGAGTACGAAAATAGACCTAGAAGAAATAGATCCCGTCGCATTTGTTGGTTTAACGCACCATATAATATGGAGGTGGCCACACCATTAGCTAAGATCTTTCTTTCCCTTATTACGAAGCATTTTCCCCCTACACATAAATATAGTAACATTTTTAATAGAAATACTATTAAAATTTCTTACTCTACGACTCCTAACCTTGCAAATAACATCACAGCTTCAAATTTAGCTAAACTACCTAGCCGTAGGAACACGTGCAACCCTGTAGTTAGTACTAACTGTAATTGTAGGAATCGGGCTGATTGCCCCCTATCCGTAAGTTGTAACACCCACGTCCCGTAGGGCCTACATAGGGTTAACCGCCAATAGTTTCAAGCAGCGTCTTTACATGCATACCCATTCTTTTCGTTACCCTCTAAGAAGGAATATGACGTCACTTTCAGCTATATCTGGAGTCTAAAAGACAACCACACCCAATATAAGTTACACTGGGAGATCCTAGCTAGGGCTAGATCGTATAACGGAAATAAAAGACCATGTGACCTTTGCGCCGCTGAGGCCCTGGAAATACTCTACGCCACAGGCCACATCTTAAACAAAAAATCTGAGGCAATTTCGGCTTGTAAACATAAATTGCACAAAACTTTCCTGTATTATAGCCCCACGTTATACCCTAACGGATAGCATAAGTATATATTACCCGTATGTGTTGTGAAGGTATGTATACCTTCTCGTACGTATATATGACTGTCATGGCGTATAATTTTTTACATATTCTGGCATTTAGGGTTTGGCTATGTGTATACGGGAGTTTTGCGTCTGCGTGAGTATGCAGGTTCGTACGTATTGTGGGTGTGTGTATATGTGTACTTCTTGTTTTAGTTGACTTACGTCTCCGAACATTCGTGTATTTATTTGTAGGTATGTGTGTGCGCTTGTTATATACGTATTTATTCACTTATATACGTTTATATAATTATTTATTTATTTGTACACAAGCATACACACACACACATATTTATATGTGCGTGGTTTTGTATACCTATGGTAAGGTTTTGCGTATGCTTGTGTATGTACGTATCTGTTTGCGTGTATGTATTTATTTGTTTCTATTACTTCTGTATTGTATTTATTTACTTTGTTCTTAACTCTGTAGCGGAGATTCATTTGTCTCCTAGTTAGAATTTTAGTCTACAACTTCTGCTATACCATTTACGTGGTTTTGTCTTTGCGTGCTATTGTTCTCCACGCTCCACATATAACTTATTATCTTCATTTTTTAGTTCATTGCCAGAGAACGTCACTATGCACCACCTAAAAGAACATTAGTCTACGACCTCTTTTATACCATAAACGTGGTTCTGTCTTTGCGCGTAATTGTTTTTCGCCGCTCCTATTAATTGTTTCTGCTTTAGTCATAAGTCCAGCAATTACCCAGTGCATTACTGGTACTTTATTTTATCGACCCTGTAAGGATGAAAGGCAAAGTCAACCTCGGCGTGATTTGAACTCAGATTGTAATTTAATTAATATATATATATATATTAATATATATATATATATATATATATATATATATATATATATATATATATATATATATATATATATATATATATATATATATATAAACAATTAAGTTAAAAATGTACATCCACATATGTATACTGAAATACTAGTATGCATATGAATACACACACGTGTACATATGTAGATGTACCGAGTTTTTCACTGGACACTTTACTGTGAGTGTTCAGCTATTCTGTATGTAAACACACAGACAAACCGGTTTTTAGAGTCATACTGGTTTTCGAGGAAACACCTTTCCTCTATTCTCCAGAAAGCCAGACAGGAATATTGGACTAGTTTCGATGTTGTTACATCTCATCAGCAATATTTACCTATCCTCCAGCCTTTCTAGAGAATCGTAAAAGCACATATCGTTATATGCTTTTTCTATGAAAATTAGTAGTGGGCAGACTAATTTGCATAGAGCGTGACTACGTACCGGTTCAGCGGAGACGATAAAAACAAATAACGAAACGAAATTAAATTTCGTTTCGTTTGTAACTCACTTTTGTATGACTGACGCTTAAACAATTAAGTTAAAAATGTACATCCACATATGTATACTGAAATACTAGTATGCATATGAATACACACACGTGTACATATGTAGATGTACCGAGTTTTTCACTGGACACTTTACTGTGAGTGTTCAGCTATTCTGTATGTAAACACACAGACAAACCGGTTTTTAGAGTCATACTGGTCGTCAGTCATACAAAAGTGAGTTACAAACGAAACGAAATTTAATTTCGTTTCGTTATTTGTTTTTATTTGTTTTTATATATATATATATATATATATATATATATATATATATATATATATATAAAAGACTTAGAATAAGAAAATAAAAAAAAAAAATTTTAAAGAATTAACTTACTTACTTAAATTTTCACTCCAACTAATTAGTTTCTGCAATGGGATAAAGACAGTTACGTAATGAACTGTTGAGAATTTCATTGCGTCATCAGGGAGGTCTATTCTCAGCCAAGTCTCCAGGCAATGCGCGGACAGTGAAAATTTAAGTAAGTTAATTCTTAAAAATTTTTTTTTTTTATTTTCTTATTTTACGTCTTTTATATTATTGTTCTGCATCCTCCTGCATTGAACCACCTAGGTACTATGACATAACCTGTGTATTTGCTGGCATTAGCGTACATCTGTGCGCTTATGTTAGTAGATATATTAAATTATCTATATATATATATATATATATATATATATATTAATATATTAATTAATTCAAAATATTAACAAAAATAGACATTCGTGTGATCAAGTATATTTTATTATACAAATTTCAGAGGTACTGAGCTAACTTCAACAGTACGTCCTTATCAGATAAAATAAGATGATGCATGACATACCCTGACATAGTAGATGGTTAAGATTCAGTCATGGTAGTGAACAAGATATGACAAAACTCAATATTTATATACCTTAAGATTGAGACATGAACAAATTTACATATAATACAGAGGGTGCATGTGAGAAAGCTTAAAAGTACATAATAGCAATTTACATAACTGTTAGAGATTCAAATAATTTAAATTATTGAAGAAAGAAGAAAGAAGAAAGACAGAGAGAAACAGATGAGGAGAAAATATAGTTACTAGAAGTATAGAAAGCAAAAGAGAATTGATCAAGGATAGAGAGACAAGGAGTAATAATTTTTATAGTAGAAAGCATAGGGATGGAGGTTTGTATTGTCGTGGATGAATAGGGTGTGATTGGACAATGCAAAAATTATATATATCTATACAAACACATGAATATACATTTAGGCATAGCTTTGTGAAAGAGTAAACTCAAATCTTTGAATTATTGAATTATCTAGAAGTATCCATCAATCTAAATATTAAATATATCTGGGTGTAATTATATGAGGGTTTAATTTCGAGTCCTTAGTTAATTAGAATTATACTAACAATTAATTATATACACTATATATATCCAAACGTATCCGGCTGACCGTTAAATTTCAAATCATTTATGTTAGTTTAGAATAATGAATTAATCAAAATGTATAATATTTCAGGCTATAAAAGTTTATAAATATCTATATTAATATTAAAGTATACTATCATATTTAATTTATAAAATCATATTTAAAGTATTTGCAAACATGAGAAGGAATACTTAATATTTTCATCCTCACGAAGGTAATCCATATTAAATTATATTATCATATATTATATTAAAATTTTTTTTAATAAAGTACCAGTAATGTACTGGTTAATTGCTGGCCTTGTGCCAAAAGTAGAAACAATTATATTAACATTTTCTTTTTTATATTGAAATAATTCACATTATATAATTTAGAAAATAATTACAGTTATAACTTTAACAATTTAAAATTAACAATTAGAATGCCTTAAAGTATCTAAAGGTCTTATAATTAAACTTAAAAAAAGGGGTATTATTAAATTAGATATATGCATTTGTCTAAATATATATACAAAGAGCATATTGTCTAAAGTTCAAGACGATATTAGTCAGTTATACATAACATAATATAATATAATATAATATAATAAATAAGTTACTGTTAATATTGTTAAAAATTAAGGTTATCATATTAGGATCATGTAATACATATATACTATAAATATACAAATCAAACTTCATGAATCATAAGGATAAGAACCATATTCAAAGTAAAAAAGTAAATTGTTTGCGATCTAAAAGTGCCAAATATCTAAGCTATATGATTTAAAAATACAAGACCATTTTTTTTTTAAGGATCTATATATAATATCATATTTAAAGTGTCTGCAAACATGAGAAAGAGAAAAGTTAAGATTTTCATTGACCCGAAGGTAATCCGAATTTAATTAAATTAAAAAATAATAATCGTTATATAATTTAGAAAATATTTAACAATTATAACACTAGAATGTCCTTAAGTATCTAAAGTATTTATAAATGTAGCTAGAAGCATGTTATTATACTAGATATACACATTTGTCCAAATATACATAGAGTATTCCGTTCGGAACTCAAGACGATATTAGTGATCCATATACATATAATAAATAATAAATACAATAAGAGAGTATTGAAGTTTGCTTGAAGCATTGTGGAATAATAAGGTAAATTTCTTTAAGTCGTTTGGAAGCCTCGACAATGCAGATGGGTAAATCTCCGGGTAACAAGATCCGGTGGTGGAGAGAGAGATGTAGGTGGGTGTACGTTGAGATGCATGGCGTGTAGAAGACTGTAGCGTGTAGAAGAATGTAGGAAAGAGCGTAAAGGATAAAAATAAAAATAACAACACGAGATAGAGTTACCTTGGGAGAGCTTTAATTGTCCCTATATATTTCGGATTCATATCCATCAACTGGGGTTTTTTCCGAGGGGAGGGAAGTTGTCTGTCGGAAAGGTGCGAAACGTGTCCTCCGCTGTTCGTTGTTTTGAATATCTGAGGTATTCAGCAGAGCGCGCGTGCGCGTGAAATGGGGTCGGTCAAGCAGAGGTCGGCTGCCGAAATAGTTCTTTCAATTGTGGGAGTTGGGTGGCGCTAGCTGTCAGTCCATAGTATTCTCTGCCTGTTTGGTAAATGTTACTGTGTGTGTGTGCGTGTGTTGTTGTCTCGCTTGAGTGTGTGTGTGAGTGTGTTGTTACCTTGTTCCTCTGTATTGGCAGTGTAGTATGTTCGTATGGTGGAATGCTACTGTGTGTGTGTGCATGTGTTTCTGCATCGTTTGTTTACTTAAACCAACCACCTCATCTCGCTTCTCTCGAATACAGTCATTGTTAGTAAAGTTATAATTGAAGTTTTACATCAAGTTAAGTGGAAAAGGTTTGTCGACTAGGATCGTGTGCGACGCATATACCATAAATATATATACATAAATATAAATATATAAATCAAACATCCTGAATCGTAAAACTAACATACTCCAAAAGAATAAATACACCAATATATAAATGCATGAATGATTTACGGTGCATTAGAACCGTTAACCATATAAGCTATATATTAAAAAAAATATATACAAGAATCTCAATCAAAATCAAATTAACTATATCTACACAATCAAATGCTATGCATATTCATCAAGAGATCATGTTAACAATCTATATGTTTATATACCTATATAGAACCCATTAATCTAAGATTAATCTTATCTTAAAAGAATAAAAATTAAAAAAATATAAGGTTTTATAATCTGATATAACGTTTTACGCACACAGTTGATAAGAGACGTCAAAAAATTAGAACCTATTTATTTAGTGTTTTTTCCTGACTTTTTGCGAGGCTTGGAATGTAGAGGAAGCTTTATGAAGGCAATTTGAGAATAATTCACTTTTTTTGTTAATTAAATTTTCATAATTAGTAATAGGGTCTCTATGGAACAGAAATTGTAGTTAGGTGATATTGACGAATTCAAGTAGATTCGACTATTACACAACTTCGACCAAGAAATCTTATATTATATTTTTTAAAAAATGTTATATTGAAATAAATCACATTATATAATTTAGAAAATAATTACATTTATAACTTTAAAAATTTAAAATTAACAATTAAAATGCCTTAAAGTATCTAAAGGCCTTATAATTAAACTTAAAAAAGGGGTATTATTAAATTAGATATATGCATTTGTCTTAATATATATACAAAGAGCATATTGTCTAAAGTTCAAGACGATATTAGTCAGTTATATATAATAAAATATACTTGATCATACGAATGTCTATTTTTGTTAATATTTTGAATTAATATTCATAACTCCGGAAAACCAATCTGTTGAGTGCTTCCAATCTATTGTAAAACTCATTCTTTAATTTATTCATTGAACCTTGTGTAACCTTTAAATATATATATATATATATATATATATATATATATATATATATACAATGATATTAAATAAATGGAAACTATATTTATAAAACCATATTTATTTTATTATATACATTTCAAGGGCAACGAAGACAACATTGGTACGCTTTCATCAGATAAAATACAAATTTTGTTTTATAAATAGAAACATACCCATGAAAATCATACGTTATCGGTTGGAAATTCACTGGATAGTGGAAATATATTAGGGATTATTCAAACTTATGTGTGAATATGCA
Organism: Eledone cirrhosa; assembly: GCA_964016885.1. Lineage (NCBI taxonomy): Eukaryota > Metazoa > Mollusca > Cephalopoda > Octopoda > Eledonidae > Eledone > Eledone cirrhosa. Next base: position 208,378,813 of record OZ024741.1, on the reverse strand, counting down.
AATGAATATGTAAATAATTGAAAAACAACCGTTTATTTAAATGGCACTGAAGAAAGAGAGAGAAAAAATAAATATTACGAGAGTGATAGAGAGAAGAAATTAACAATAGTATGAATAAAACTCATATAACGTTAATTTGGGGGAATATATTCTAAATATATATCTAATGGTACGTGTATTTACGATTAATTAGTTGTTAAAATCCTTTTCTAATATAATATTTACTGTTATAAGTAGATAGAAAAATAAATAGATAGAAGAATAAATAGATAGAAGAATAGATAGAAAAATAAATAAATAAATAAATAAATAAATGGATAAATAGATAAATAAATGAATAGATGGGTATATCGTGTTATAGATAATTGTTTTAATGAGTGATGAGGGATAATGGTTTTGTATTTAATGGAAGTAAATATTAAGTTAAATTAAATTAAGTTAACTGAGTTAATAAGAATATTTATATATTTATATTTATATATTTTAAAATGGGAAGATACGGAAAAACCTCCAGTTTTGTTTATTTATTCGTTAGTATGAGACTATTTTGAGAAAATAAGTATATACGTTGAAATATATATTTAGCCAGAATTATTTAGTGGTTATAAATCTAATAAAATGTAAGTATGTATGTATACGTACATACATATATGTATACAGACGTACAGTAGCATGCATATATATATATATATATACATATATATATATATATATATATATACATATATACACATATGCATACAGGTACACATACATATATGTATACAGACGTACAGTAGCATGCATATATATATATATATATACATATATATATATATATATATATATACATATATACACATATGCATACAGGTACACATACATATATGCACGCATCAGTTTAGCCGACGTTTATTATAACGCCGGCCGCTTTGTTCGTTTGTTTGTCAACAAAGCGAACAGCCTGAATTTATGCCATACGGTGTTAAGGCAACCACGTCACCTTTTTGTTCAACACTGACACAGGAACGATGTACTAGTTTCAAGCTTGTTAGCTATCATCAGCACCGTTTACCCATCTGCCAGATAGTTGAACGTTCGAAAGTATATACTTTCCTTATGAAAATTAACGGCTGAGCAGCCTAATTTGCATATTGAGTGAGTTAAATCGGTCAGGCATACCGAAAACGATAAGTTGAAAAAAATGAAAACGAAATTTCATTTCTCACTCTTAGTATGGCACTTACTTAAATGTAAGTATGTATGTATACGTACATACATATATGTATACAGACGTACAGTAGCATGCATATATATATATATATATATATATATATACATATATATATATATATATATATATATATATACATATATACACATATGCATACAGGTACACATACATATATGCACGCATCAGTTTAGCCGACGTTTATTATAACGCCGGCCGCTTTGTTCGTTTGTTTGTCAACAAAGCGAACAGCCTGAATTTATGCCATACGGTGTTAAGGCAACCACGTCACCTTTTTGTTCAACACTGACACAGGAACGATGTACTAGTTTCAAGCTTGTTAGCTATCATCAGCACCGTTTACCCATCTGCCAGATAGTTGAACGTTCGAAAGTATATACTTTCCTTATGAAAATTAACGGCTGAGCAGCCTAATTTGCATATTGAGTGAGTTAAATCGGTCAGGCATACCGAAAACGATAAGATGAAAAAAATGAAAACGAAATTTCATTTCTCACTCTTAGTATGGCACTTACTTAAATGTAAGTATGTATGTATACGTACATACATATATGTATACAGACGTACAGTAGCATGCATATATATATATATATATATATATATATACATATATATATATATATATATATATATATATATACATATATACACATATGCATACAGGTACACATACATATATGCACGCATCAGTTTAGCCGACGTTTATTATAACGCCGGCCGCTTTGTTCGTTTGTTTGTCAACAAAGCGAACAGCCTGAATTTATGCCATACGGTGTTAAGGCAACCACGTCACCTTTTTGTTCAACACTGACACAGGAACGATGTACTAGTTTCAAGCTTGTTAGCTATCATCAGCACCGTTTACCCATCTGCCAGATAGTTGAACGTTCGAAAGTATATACTTTCCTTATGAAAATTAACGGCTGAGCAGCCTAATTTGCATATTGAGTGAGTTAAATCGGTCAGGCATACCGAAAACGATAAGTTGAAAAAAATGAAAACGAAATTTCATTTCTCACTCTTAGTATGGCACTTACTTAAATGTAAGTATGTATGTATACGTACATACATATATGTATACAGACGTACAGTAGCATGCATATATATATATATATATATATACATATATATATATATATATATATACATATATACACATATGCATACAGGTACACATACATATATGCACGCATCAGTTTAGCCGACGTTTATTATAACGCCGGCCGCTTTGTTCGTTTGTTTGTCAACAAAGCGAACAGCCTGAATTTATGCCATACGGTGTTAAGGCAACCACGTCACCTTTTTGTTCAACACTGACACAGGAACGATGTACTAGTTTCAAGCTTGTTAGCTATCATCAGCACCGTTTACCCATCTGCCAGATAGTTGAACGTTCGAAAGTATATACTTTCCTTATGAAAATTAACGGCTGAGCAGCCTAATTTGCATATTGAGTGAGTTAAATCGGTCAGGCATACCGAAAACGATAAGTTGAAAAAAATGAAAACGAAATTTCATTTCTCACTCTTAGTATGGCACTTACTTAAATGTAAGTATGTATGTATACGTACATACATATATGTATACAGACGTACAGTAGCATGCATATATATATATATACATATATATATATATATATATATATATATACATATATACACATATGCATACAGGTACACATACATATATGCACGCATCAGTTACATATATGTATGTACGTATACATACATACTTACATTTAAGTAAGTGCCATACTAAGAGTGAGAAATGAAATTTCGTTTTCATTTTTTTCAACTAATCTAATAAAAGATATTGAAAAAATATTTTAAAGTTCGGGAAAACTTTTTAAAAAAATAATTTATAAGAGATGTAATTTAAAAAAAGAAAAGTAATTTAAAAAAAAAGAAGTAATTTTTAAAAATAGATAAAAAATTAAAGAAATAATTAAAAATTATTAAGATTAAAATTACAATTTAAATTAAAAAGAAAATTAAAATTAAAATTAAATTTAAAATTTAAAAAATTAGAATTATATATGTATATATTTTAAGAAACTTTAAGAAGTGAAATTATAGCAAATGTTATAGATAGGATTTAGAGATATCAATATACCAAGTGGATAAGATTGTTATGGAAAAAAGTAGAAATATTATAAGTGTAATTATAATTTATATATAGTTCTAAATGTTGAATTCAGGCGATAACTACAAGAACTAAATAAATTTGTCCTTATATTAATAGAGTTCTTACATTTAAGTATGAAAAAAATTTCCTCAACACACAATTTGCAAAATCTAGATAAAGCTGTGTTTTGAAACTATTTCCCAAGTTAAAGAATAGTCTATATTCATGCATTTTAAGTTCCATATCAGGTTTGAAAGAGAAGTTGAAGATATTTTATCAAATCTTTGGAAAGAGCATTTGTGATTATTCCAGCGACTTTTAAATTCCGTAAAAGTTGCACCTACATAGTTAAATATATTATCATTGGTTTTAACTGTACATTTATAGACCACCTCCCTATCTAAACACTTATTTTGTAAAGGACAGTTTAATTTAATTCTACAGTTACATTTTACGGAGTTGTTATTCAGAACGGTACTATTATGTTGGATATTGCTCGAGATATTACTGCTATTTTGGTTATGGTTTAAATTTCTATTATTGATTCTATTTATATTCTGTGTTATGTTCATAGCAGTAGAATAAGATAGTTTTATAGTATGTCTGTTAAAGATTGAGGGGTATCTTTAAAGCTCTAGATAAATGTGTTCCTAAAGGAACACATTTATCTAGAGCTTTAAAGAATAGCTTTGCTAAAGGTGTTTTAACGCTTAACGAGAATGGGGGTGAGTACCAAATAATATTTCTAATTCTATTTCTTCTGTTAGCTTTAGATTTTTTATTGTAATTATAATTAATAGTAGGGTTATTTGCCTTACCACTGTTGTCGATGTATTTAATCTTATTTATATAGCCTGCTCTATTTAAAGTTTCATTATAATATTCTGCCTTATCGTCAAAAATGTTTTTATTAACGGAGATGCGTGAAATACGTTGTTGGATAGAATTAACAATAGTGTTCTTGATAGATCTAGGATGATTAGAGTTAAAACTTACATAGTTTAGATTCTCATTAGTTTTATGGAATGGATAGTAGAGCACTGTGTTAAGGTTTAATGTTACGTCTAAAAAGTTAACAATTTTATAGTTATTCTCTATTTCTAACTTAAGGTTGTAGCTATTGAAGAATTGTATTATGGATTTTCTTTTTCTATTAATTTAACAATTACTATGATTTTCAATTAAAAGCAGCATATCATCATTTTTTTTATACTTAAATGTAAGACTATTAATATAAGGACGAATTTATTTAGTTCTTGTAGACATTGCCTGAATTCAACATTTAGAACTATATATAAATTATAATTACACTTATAATATTTCTACTTATTTCCATAGCAATCTTATCCAGTTGGTTTTAATATATTGATATCTCTAAATCATATCTATAACATTTGCTATAATTTCACTTCTTAAAGTTTCTTAAAATATATACATATATAATTCTAATTTTTTTTATTTTAATTTTAATTTAAATTTAAATTTTAATTGTAATTTTAATCTTAATAATTTTTAATTATTTCTTTAATTTTTTATCTATTTTTAAAAATTACTTTTTTTTTTTTTTATTATTATTTATCTCTTATAAATTATATTTTAAAAAAATTTTCCCGAATATTTAAAATATTTTTTCAATATCTTTTATTAGATTTATAACCACTAACTAATTCTGGCTAAATATATCTTTCAACATTTATACTTATTTTGACAAATTAGTCTCATACTAACGAATAAATAAACAAAACGGGAGGTTTTTCCGTATCTTCCCATTTTAAAATATATAAATATAAATATATAAATATTCTTATTAACTCAGTTAACTTAATTTAATTTAACTTAATATTTACTTCCATTAAATACAAAACCAATATCCCTCATAACTCATTAAAACAATTATCTATAACACGATATACCCATCTATTCATTTATTTATCTATTTATCCATTTATCTTTTTATTTATTTATTTATTTATTTTTCTATCTATTCTTCTATCTATTTATTCTTCTATCTATTTATTTTTCTATCTACTTATAACAATAAATATTATATTAGAAAAGAATTTTAACAACTAATTAATCGTAAATACACGTACCATTAGATATATATTTAGAATATATTCCCCCAAATTAACGTTATATGAGTTTTATACATCCTATTGTTAATTTCTTCTCTCTATCTCTCTCACTCTCTCTTTTCTCTCTCTCTTTCTCCAGTGTCATTTAAATAAACGGTTGTTTTTCAATTATTTACATATTCATTTGCATATTCACATATAAGTTTGAATAATCCCTAATATATTTCCACTATCCAGTGAATTTCCAACCGATAATGTATGATTTTCATGGGTATGTCTCTATTTATAAAACAAATTTTGTATTTTATCTGATGAAAGCGTACCAATGTTGTCTTGGTTGCCCTAGAAATATATATAATAAAATAAATATGGTTTTATAAATATAGTTTCCATTTATTTAATATCATTGAATATTTACTCCAGGAAACTGTTGAGTACTCTAAATCAGTTATAAACATTTATATTTGTTGGACTTCCAACAAATTAAATACCACTTCTACTTATATATATATATATATATATATATATATATATATATATATATATATATATATATATATATATATACACACATATATATGTATAAATAAAAAAGTTATCACTCTACATGGCTGAATACAATAAATGTAATAAGAGTTTTTCGAATATTATAATAACATTGGATTCGTTTGTATTTATGAAAACAAGCCTCATTTTTAAAGCCAATGTCAGTAGAATGAGTCCCTCATTCTTGCTCTTGTGTTGGCATGTAAACAGAACTTCAGACACTAATGTTTCTGGGTGAATACCCTTCATCAGTACAATTCACTCTTCACCTGCCAACTGTCAGAGCTAGTGAAAATATATATTTTCGAAAATATGCAGTGAATGACCGGCCTGATTTGCATATTAGCAGACTGGCTGATCAGCCAGATCTGCATATTAGCAGATCCACTGATCAGCCAGATTTGCATATCATCGGACTGGCCAGTCAGTTTCCTGTATATGAGTGATTAATGGCCGGCTTTGCCATATTCACATAAATGAAAAAAGTTATCGCTTACACGGCTGAATACAATAAATGTAATCTGAGTTTTTCGAATATTAATAATATTCGCAATTATGGAAACAGCTTCTTTTAAACCATATCACTTCACTAGAATGAGTCCCTATATATATATATATATATATATATATATATATATACATTATGAAGAAAGAGAGAAGAAACATTTAGATATAATTAGTAATAAAATGTATCATACCTAAACTGTTCCTAAATTCCTCGACTACGTAGTTTCGTGGCATAAACAAAAACAATATATCAAAGATATAGAGTCCTTGCGAGGTCTGCCGACTTATCAAGAGGATACCTCATTTTACTAGTCTCAAGAACGCGTCTACACGACGTGAGAAAGAATCCCAAAAGGCGGAGGGGGAGATAGTCACGCGATATAACGGTCGAGAAACAGAGCTAAGCCTCTTATAACCACGAAGAAAATACCACGGAGGCGGAGGTATATATATATATATATATATATATATATATATATATATTAGAATTGGTGCACTGAAATAGCTATATATATATGAATGCAAAATACACTATATATACGCACCAATTCTAATTTTTAATTTCTGCTTGACCGGCAACCGCTCTGTATAATCAGTTCCTGATTATTTACTAGAATTCTATAAGAACCAAACATCCATGATTTCAGCAAACAGGAGGAGTAGTTGGCTTTGATAAGAATCAATAAATGCGAAACAAGGCCTTATCAGCTTTATCTCCCCCTGATTGCTGAAATTAAAGTAAGTGAGTCTGTCACTACTCTAAAACAATAGCATAAGGTCTTCGAAATGCTTTTAATTAAGCATTCAGTGTATTGCAAAATACACTATATATATCCTTCATCAGTGATCTTCCAGCCATCATCTGATGAAGATCACTGATGAAGGATCACTTTATTCATATGTAACCCATTTGCAACTCCGCAGCACGTTTATTCTCATATTTACACATAATCCCCCCCCCCTGTGACCCGTCTATTTCGTTCTTACTGCTTCCTCTTTCTCTGTATCTTTACCCTCTCTAACAGTCACTCTCTCTGTTAGCCTCTTCCTCACCCTTAACTCACTTACCCTCTGTTACTACCTCTCCTCCTCCTCCTCCTTCTTCCCGTTTGACCTGTGCGTAATTCTTTTCTTTCGCACGCTTGGCCAGGCCGGTCGGCATTTTTTCTCTCTCTCGTCTACGATTTCACAGAACTTATGTTTACCGAATTCGCAGACTCGACCCCTTCTTCCTCCCGTTAGACCTGTGCGAAATTCCTTCCTTGCTCACATTTCAACCAGGTTTGATGGTCTTTATTCTCTCTCGTTCACGATTTCACCGAACTTATATTCATAGAAATTTTTGGACTTGACTCGCTCTTCTTCACTTTTCGTTGCTTCACCATCTTTGTTTGTTTACACTCTCGCTGTTCCCTTTATTTACATGTCCTAACGACTTTCTTTAGCCGTTGCTCGCACCAACCGGAGGTATATGGTCTTTAAAGCGAAGAAATACCGATGATGGTTGGAAGATCATTGATGAAGGACCACTTTATTCATATGTAACCCATTTGCAACTCCGCAGCACGTTTATTCTTATATATATATATATATATATATATATATATATATATATATATATATATATATATATATATATATATATAGAGAGAGAGAGAGAGAGAGAGAGAGAGAGAGAAAGAGAGAGAGAGAGAGAGAGAGGGGGGGGATATTAAATATACCGAAGGCATTATGCAGTAGTATGTAGATTTATTTTCATACCCATGATATATATTTCGATGGGGTCATCGTCTAGGTAGTGATCTTCCTACCCATTGGTCCGATCTCGTCACATGGTATACAAATATTTAAACAATTTAAAATAATTTTAACATTTTTTGTGATACGATGGGCCGGCGATATGTGCGATATACATATTTGTATATTTCGCTACGTTGGTCAGTTCATGCGCGCTCGCTCACTCACACCTCTACACTAGTACAGTAGTCAGCCTGTCACGATCCTTCAAACCTCTTCACAAACAAAGAAACCTACACACGCGCACACATGTTCATCCCGAAATACAATGATTACCTTCCTTCCTAAGCCTCTCTAATGTCTAAGATACCCAATCATCAGCATCTCTCCAAAATGGCCGATTGAATACGCACGTGTGATTTTTATTTTCCGTTCTTTCCTCTTTCACTTTATCTTTCTATTTCACCTCTTCTTTCTCATTCTATCTTCTTATGAAGGACTAGTGTCTGAAACATTAAGACTCGTTTACTATTATTTCAAGGGTGATTGATTGGCAGAGTCACCAGAGTGCCGGACAGCATGCTTTATGGCATTGAGTTACGGCCCTTTATGTTCTGAGTTCAAATCGCGTCGAGGATAGCTTTGCCTTTCATCCTTACTGGGTCGATAAAATGAAGTACCAGTAACGCCTTGGGGTCGGTTCAATCGATTTTCCCTCCCCCAAAATTGTTAGCCTTGTGTCTAAATCAGAAAGCATTATTTCAAGCGTTAAAGTGCCGGCACTCCTGTCTTAACGACATCACAACTTTCTCCGCTTGGCCTGTTTTCCCCCCCTTTTGGAACTTTCCCCCGTTGATGGGCGTGAGCCCGTAATATTGGGATTAAATCTCCACTACGGTAACCCTTCTCCCTTTGTTTTGTTTTCATCTTTGTCTCTCTCAATTTTCACTTTCACCTGTTTTTCCTATCTATCTTTCACTTCCTACCTCGAGATTTCCCTCTGCATTGTTGTGGCTTTCTTAACTACGTATTTTATATATATATATATATATAAAACTCATACGCACACACATGTATATATATATACATATGGCAGCAATGTGCACACATGTACATCGACATCAGTGTTATTTCAAACGGCTGTTCACACGCGCTGGTGGGCGCGAAACGCATGAGATATACACAGGAGTAAGGTATAAAATTACTCATACATATTTACAAACATATGTGTACACTCGTTGACTACATTACAAGAGTTACGTATATATAAAACACACAAAAACACATTAAAGCTACTTTGTTGCGTTATCACCCAAGGGTGTATAAAATACATGTATATAGAATTTCAGTGTGTATTACAAGGGAATGATAGCACACGCAAATGAACACACCGTTTAAATATATTAATATTTCGATATGCACGTACGTTGTATACGATATTACTGTTGTATGAATGTATGTATGTATGTTCTGGTTTTATAATTTCACAAATGTTTCCCCAATAGAGAGAGAGTCGGTTTCTAACATAGACACAAGACTCACTCATTGGAATTTACACATCAACTAGATATGCATGCATGTGTAGATATGGATGCTATTGTATGTGTGGATGTGGATGTTTTGAGTTGTATGTTTGTATGTGTGCATGTGTATATGCTTCGTATCTGTACATGTGTATATGCAGTTATTAGATGCAACATTTTTGAATGCTTTACATATTTTTACTGTTACATTAATGGATTGTACTTGTAATTTCCTAACTGTTCTTTCTGTTTCTGTGAAGCCTAGCTTCTCAAGACTTATATTGAGGCAGTTACTAACATACCCCAGTGCCCCAATAATCACAGGCATAAATCTGAAGGTGTAATCAGGGTGGAGTATCTGCAGATTTCTCCTCAGTTCTGCATAAATATTCTCCTTTACGCTAATCTTTGATATTATATTGACATCTGCTGGGCAACTAATTTCCACTACTGTGCATGCTTTCTTCTCCCTGTCTCATATCATAACATCTGGTCTGTTATGCCTGCATTTTATTGGGGTTTTTACTGGAACATTCCACCAGTACTCTTTCATATTATGTACATGGATGTCTTCCACATTACTGTAGCTTTTAATGTGTTTATTATCGGGGCTATATTTTTTACAAACTGCATTGTACAGTGTTTTGGCCACTACATCATGCCTCATAGGTAGATAGTACCGCGATGACAGCTTTGGGTAGCTTCTGATGACATGGGTGATATCCTCGATGTTAGTTCTGCAGAGTCTGCACTTGTTATCACATCTAGGTGTTTTGCCTGCATCCCTATCTCTTTTGTGAATCAGGTTTTTCGTGTTAATCTCCTGTTCTTGGATTGTAAAAGCGTATCCTTCAAAGTGGGAGCCAATATAGCGGTTGTTGGTCCAAGATAGACTACTTTCCTTATCTATATTACTCTCACTCTGGAGCTTCCTGGCAACATATCCATGCATGATTCTTTGCTGATAAGCATGCAGTTTTTCATCCATGGATTCACCGCGATACTGCTGAGCGAATTCCCTGGGTGTGAGTTTTTCATTATCACACAGGGAATATCACTCGAGGAGTTCCTTCCCAACTCTCGTGATCTTATCTGGTTCATGCAGATAGACTTGCTCGAGAGACGGGCTCCTACGCTCCGAGGTTCATAGATCTTGTCGAAGAGATATGATGCGACATTCAAATGCTGTCTGGACTGATGTTAGGCCTCTGACTCCCTGCTTACGTTTCAAGTAAAGGCGGTCTCTGTCACTGTTGATGTGGAAGTTTCCGGTGTTGTTTAGTATTTTTCAACTGCTCGGATTTCGTCTATCGTCCAATTGAGTATTCCAAACGTTGGTGTTAGGACAGGCACAGCAAACACATAGTGTGTTGCTTTGCGCAGAGAGTTCCGATGACCAAATCTTCTTAATCGGGTGTAGTATTCCTTGGTTACGCGTCCTTATTACAGATACCATTACAGGATATGTTCTCATCTATCCCCAGGTATCTGTAACAGTCCACATCAGATATCGTTGAAACAGTTAGGCCATTGATGACAATGTTGTTTATTGGGTTGTTGTTTTTCCCCGCTTTACAGTCATGTATGAGCATTTATCTTGGCCAAGCTCCATTCCTATATCCTTTGAGAACGTTGTAACCAGGTCAAGACTTTTTTTCATCCCATCCATGTTCTTGGCATAGAGTTTCAGATCGTCCACAAAGAAATTATGGGTTAGATTCGTATTTCTGTCCCCGTGTGAGCCAATGATGTATCCCTCACATTTCTTGAGCAGAAAGGACAAGGGGTTTAATGACAAGATGAATAATATCACAGAGAGACTGTCCCCCTGAAATATGCCCCTGCGATATTTTATTTTATCAGTGAAAATAGAGTCCTTCCTCTCTGTCTTTAACCTTAGGATAGTAGCCCAAGAAGAAGACAGCCTTTTTATGGCTGTGACAATAATGTCTGGGATTTTAGCAAGTTGGAGGGCCTCTATCATCCAAGAGTGGGGAACAGAATCGAAGGCTTTCCTGTAGTTCAGCCAGACTGTAGCCATATTCCTCCTAAGTTGTCGCACCTCCGACATCGCAATTTTGTCGATTAGGAGTTGTTCAGCACATCCCCAAACCCCTTTCTTTCCAGCTGCTTGTTCATCTGTGATGATGTTATTATTTTCACAGTGATCTTGGAGGAATAGGTTCAGGCAGCCTGTTTACATCTTATACATCAGGTTCTGGCATGCAATGGATCGGTAGTTTGTATGTATGTGTGTATTCCAGGTCACCAGTTGGTGTTACTGGTAACATGTATCCCAGTACAACCTGTCCCATGGTCGGGTCGTTGGCGACTAAACTGGCAACCCCACCAAGGTTTCTTATGAGGAGGGTGACTTTGGACATCCTGCAGGACTAAAAACAAAACCTGTCAAAGGGCAAAGGAGCTCTTAAGAGTCAATGGCCATCCAAAATCACCGGGAGAGATGAGCCCTTAGCCTTTGTCAAGGCAGAATTCTAGGAGAAGGAAAACTCTGATATAACACCTGCATCTCTGATGGTATCCAATGATGCTGACTTGTTCTTCTTTTTGGTAAATATCATCTTGTTTAAGAGAGTGGGACTGGCTTTGTGCAGTGCCTTTGCTCACTATAAAATCTTCACGGCACAGGCATTGCTTTATATCTGGAGATCTCTCTGCACTTGTCATCACATGGTACCATGGGCCCAGCACTATGTGTCAATAATTGTCACAAGTGTAGTGTTTGTACCAGAGTTTTCAAGTCGCTGGCTGGACTAAAAAGTCACACTCGTTCAGCGCATCGGTAGGAGTTCTCCTACATAGATATAAAGTAGTGGCCGTACTCGAACACGAGTTGGCAGCCACCATGTGTGTATGTACGTATGTATATGTGTATGTCAGGTCACCAGTTGGTGCTACTGGTAACATGTATCCCAGTAGAACCTGTCTCATGGTCGGGTCGTTGGCGACTAAACTGGCAACCCCACAAAGGTTTCTTGGTGAGGAGGGTGACTTTGGCATCCTGGAGGACTAAAAACAAAACCTGTCAAAGGGCAAAGGAGCTCTTAAGAGTCAATGGCCATCCAAAATCACCGGGAGAGATGACCTCTTAGCCTTTGTTAAGGCAGAATTCTAGGAGAAGGAAAACTCTGATATAACACCTGCAACCCTGATGGTATCCAATGATGTTGACTTGTTCTTCTTTTTGGTAAATATCATCTTGGTTAAGAGAGTGGGACTGGCTTTGTGCAGTGCCTTTGCTCACTATAAAAGCTTCGCGGCACAGGCATTGCTTTATATCTGGAGATCTCTCTGAACTTGTCATCACATGTACCATGGGCCCAGCACTATCTGTCAATAATTGTCACAAGTGTAGTGTTTGAACCAGAGTTTTCAAGTCACTGGCTGGACTAAAAAGTCACACTTGTTAAACGCATCGGTAGGGGTTCTCCTACATGAATATAAAGTAGTGGCCGTACTCGAAAACGAGTTGGCACCCACCATATGTGTATGTACGCGTATATATATATATGTATATATGCATGCATATATACATGCATATATACATGCATATATACATGCATACATACATAGATATATACATTTATACATAGAAACATGTATGTATACGTACATTCGAAATTCATACAACAGTAATATCATATAGGTGTATATACAACATACGTGAATATCGTAATGTTAATATATTTGTACGATATGTTCATATATATATATACGCAAATGTTGTGTTATGTAAAGTGATAGAAAGCTAACTAGTGTTATATATATAAGTATATATATATCCCGCCCGTCCCCTCGATCTAATATATATATATATATATATATTAGAAAGTGATGTTTTGTTACAAAATGAAAAATAACCGAGGTGTCCTACACGAGTGAAAGTATACAGAAAAAAAATATGAAATCGAAAATGCAACTAGAGTCTTATTTTTTTCATCTTTCTCTCTCTCTCTCTCTCTCTCTCTCTCTCTCTCTCTCTCTCTCTCTATATATATATATATATATATATATATATATATATATATATATATATATATATATATATATATAACGGAGGAAATGTGGTAAGGAACCAGGTTAGTCGTTTCATTGTGAAATCAAATACTCTAATCAACATTACTCCCACACAGAAATAAAATAAATAAAACAATCTCTAAAACAATATGGCAGCTGTTAACATCCCTGTCGAGATACAGCCTGACCCATCACTAGGCGAACATACCCTATCCAACCTTACTATTCTCCTTTTATCTTCTCTCTAAAAACATCCCCTTATATGTTTAAAGAAAAATGTGTATTTCTAAGTTTGGCATAAAGCCGAAATGCTTTTTTAGTTGGAAGGATGTATTTGTTGTTGAGTTCCAATCTCTATCCTGATTGAGTAGACGTATTATCATGGGCTTTCTAGCATTGTCCATCTCTTTTTTTTATCAATCCAAGTTTAAAAATGGCTCGATATGGATAGATTGACGTCACCGCCTAGTCTAACATCATCGCATGGTGCATAGTTATTTTAGCGTAGTTTTTCTTCTCTTCTTTAGTCCATTATACTCTCTATGGAAAAATTGTTGCAAAAATTGTCATGGACCTTTTCCCAGGTCCAGTAACTGTTTTTCAGTTCTGTGCAGTTTTAATTAATGGGGTTAGGTGCGTGCTTCATTCCTCCTTTTTAGTATTTCGAAGTTAAGTGTGAAGTCAGTGTGAATTCAGTAACCTTCGATAGGAGTGGGGGTGGGGGGGGGGGGTCATTCCAGGTATTGTCAGCTGGAGCCAGCTATGACGGGGGACTAAAATTACTTAACTCTATTTTCAAGGCAAATTAGATAACACTATATCCAGTACTGAAATAATTGTTTCTACTTTTGGCACAAGGCCAGCAATTACCCAGTACATTACTGGTACTTTATTTTATCGACCCCGTAAGGATGAAAGGCAAATTTAACCTCGGCGGGATTTGAACTCAGACCATAAAGGGCCATAACTCTATTCCACGAAGCATGTTGATCAACGCTCTACCAATACTGCCAATCCACTCCCTATTATTATAGAAATAATTGTTTCTACTTTTGGCACAAGGCCAGCAATTACACGGTGCATTACTGGTACTTTATTTTATCGACCCCGTAAGGATGAAAGGCAAAGTTAACCTCGACAGGATTTGAACTCAGAATGGAAAAGGGCGTAACTCTATGCGTCAAAGAATGGCGTCCGACCCTCTACTGATACTGCCAATCCACCGCCCTATTATTATAGAAATAATTGTTTCTACTTTAGGCACAAGGCCAGCAATTATCCAGTGCATTACTGGTACTTTATTTTATCGACCCCGTAAGGATGAAAGGCAAAGTAAACCTCGGCGGGATTTGAACTCAGATCGTAAAGGGACGTAACTATGCTGGAAAGCATGGCGTCAAACCCTCTACCGATACTGCCAATCCACCATATTATTATAGAAATAATAGTAGTCTATTACAAGCACTCGGACCAGAATCCTGTATCTTTCGGCACCCATGATTGGTTATCCCACAAACAGTGACCTACAGATATCCAGTGGTGTCTCTGTCTGAAATATTCAAATTATGAAGTCATGTTAAATTCCACATTTCCTTAGATTCCAAACAAATTGGGACGTAGAGTTGTGAAGTTCTCTATATCCCACTACAAAAACGATTGAACATGTTCCTTATATCGGAGCTTAAAGATGTTTGCTGCGAGTCTCATATAATTATTTCTACTTTTGGCACAAGGCCAGCAATTACCCAGTACATTGTTGGTACTTTATTTTATCGACCCCGTAAGGATGAAAGACAATGTTAACCTCGGCGGGATTTGAACTCAGACCGTAAAGGGACGTAACTATGATAGAAAGCACGGCGTCCAACCCGCTACCGATACTGCCAATTCACCGTCTCATATAATGTTTTTCAATATAATGTTTCTCAGATGTCGTGGCTGCTCTGCATTTATTTATTCAATATTTATTTATTAAATCACCTTAAACGTCCGTATAGAACTAGTAAGTCACTGCAGACTAGGGAGTCATCTATTACATCTTACAGTTGGGAAACAAAATCATCTGACAGTACTTGGAATCACCACTCGCAGAGACAGTATCCTCTGTGGGTAGTGTTAGTCGCTTCCTCAGTTACAGGCTGGTCGTTCGACTATGAGCTGATTAGATGTATATCTTAAATCTACGAAGTAACATTGTCTACGTAAAAAGAGCTCAGTTTAACACTATTGTTATTTAAAACTTTGTGGTAGTTATACATAGATGGAAAATGAGTTTTTTTGTGTATCACTAAAGTTACTCTTGTTTTTACGTCGTTGTATAAATCCGTTAAAGGGGTAGGAGGGAGAATTGGAACCTCGTCAAGCCAGGAACATCAACAACATTCGTTAGGGTGCTATACAACTGACCTCTACCTAGCAATGAATAAATTCGAATTTGCATTGTTGAACACACGCGGCGGGAATCTTTGTCTCGCCATGGTCCTATATATCTATATTTAATTTCAAGATATACAAAAAAACATTCATATAGAAAGAATTGGAAGATGAAAATTACATCTATTTAAATATGTGTAATGACTTCAGATGCACATGAGAGTTATTGAAACAGCTCCAAGTTATTACATACAGATGTAACGAATCAGATACACAGCGCATTGTTTCGTCTACAATGAAGTTTATGTACAACATATAGGTTTTATTATATCAGTGAACTTTCTTTTAGACTTTTCCAATAAAGAGACACTCATCAGATAGTAGGACGTTGATTTACAATTTCTACTCAAGCCTGGACAAATACAAATGCATTTCTACGATAAGCGGGATTTATCTGTTTAGACTTTTCTGTTTTCTATATTTCTCTCACGTGTTTTTTTTAATGATAATATTATCATTGTAACCACACAGCCTAATTTTAAAGTCAAACTATAGTTTACTACTGCTGTGACACTATCTCTCACTTTCTTCTCTTCTCTCCGTCTATCTCTATTTCTCCCTCTATATCCATCTATCTAACTTTTTCTCCCTTTCCTTCAGTTCTGAATACTGCGATCCCTACCACATCCTTTCAAGCTTTTGTTTCATTCTTTTGTTTCATTTTTGCCATATCTTTTGCCAATTAATACTTAGTTTTAGGGCTATTGCTCGGACTAACGTGTATTAATTAAATCCATTCCTTCATTCTGAAGCAATTTTCCTGTTCCATATCGCTATTTAGGTATTTCTTCATGTCTTTTTTGTCCAACGTCCATTGTGTTTTCATCCCCAATAACTATCCGTGGATACTATTGATGTACCGTTGGTGAATAGAGCTGTCTTTTAAAAGCATCCATAACTATAATTGTTTCTACTTTTGGCACAAGGCCAGCAAATCATCCAGTTCATAACTGGTACTTTAGTTTATCGACCCCGTAAGGATGAAAGGCAAAGTTAACCTCGGCAGGATTTGAACTCAGAATGGCGAGGGCTGTAACTCTATGCGTCAAAGCATGGCGTCCGACTCTCTACCGATACTGCCAACCCACCGCTGCCCCCATAACTATAATGGCAGCCGATGAACCGGGAATATCCATTTGTTTGTCTTTTCGGAGTTTTCTTTTTCCTATATTTTTCTCGTGTGTTTTCAACGCCCCCCCCCCACACACATACATGCACGCGCACGCACACACACACACACACACACACACACACACACACATATATATATATATATATATATATATATATATATATATATATACAGGGTGATTGATAAGTAATTCCCTATTTTAAAACTCTTATAATTTATTTCTTAACTATAATTTTTACAAGAAATGAATACGAGAAGAAAGTATATAGCATGGAGCTTTATTTAAAATCCAATATGGGCCCTAGCATTTGCCACCAACTTCTCAAGCCGCCCGGGAACCGCATCAACTGATTACACCAGGAACTCTTGTGGCATGGAAGACATAACTTCTCGTATTCGCCCTTCAAGTTCTTCCAAAGTCGTTGGTTTCGTAGAGTAACCAACCCCAAAGAAAAAGGTCGCAGTTGTTAAGTCAGGGCCTGGCTCGCCACTCATGCGGACCAGGACAACACACCCATCTCCCAGGAAAGTGGGCATTCAGCCATTCACGAACAACAATAGCAAAATCAAATCTTCAATATTCACCCAAATACTGATAACTGACCAGATTTCAACTTGCAGCATGGTGAGGTACCTTTCCGCATTCAATCGGGAATTACTTTTCAATCACCTTGTATATATATGCGAAAGATCAACGGGTAAACAACAACACAGGTGAACAATACTGTACAATGATGATATATATTAATTTAATGCTTCATATAGTAGTAAAAGAGACTTAACGTTTCGCACGTTTGTCCTTCATAAGAAGATAGACTTAGAGATAGAAGATAAAATAGAAAGATAGGTGAGAGTAAGAAGAAACAGATTTTTTGCAGGGAGGAAACTGCGTAGGTGTATAGTCAGCTATTTATATGAATGTTTTCATATAAGATTTTTTCCATTCTTTTTTTCCAATCTAGCAACTATCTATCTATCCATGAAGTGAGTGTGTTATATATACACACAATCATTCCGCCCACACACATACACGGAAAATGACTTAGTACCGGTGTTGATGATGATGATGATGGGGAGTATGATGATAATGGCGGTGGTGATGGTGTCCGCGGTGTTGGCGATTATGGTGATAATGTCGGTGAAGTTGTTGGCTGTGGTGACGGTGGTGATGATAATGGTGATTTTAGTGGTAAAGTTAATGGCGAGGTGTTGATGTGTACGTGGTGGTTACGGTGTCCGTGGGGAAGATGCAGATGAGTGTGAGTGGAGGAAGACGTTGAACATGAGTTTGTGTGTGGCTGTGTGTTTGTGTGTTTAAGGAGTGGAAGTGGAGCGCGAGTATATGTGTTTTGGAAGAGAGCTTGGGTGATATGGATGGTATTGTGATGTAGTGTATAATGGTATAAGTATAGGTGTGTGTATGGGTGAGGTGTAGGTGAAACTGAAAGATGTGTGTGAGGTGAGATGTTTGCTACGAAAGAAAGCCAGTTAAGGTCTCCCTCTTCTCCAACCCTACACCGCTCCCTTCTGACTCATCTATTTTATCTGGCTGCATTGTTGTTCTATAGAAATCCTTATGGTTTGTTTAGGATTAAAGAGGTCAAGATTGATAAAGGTAAAGGGAAGGGGAGAGGAGAGAGAGAGAGAGAAAGAGAGAGAAAGAGAGAGGGGGAGCGAGAAAGAGAGAGGGGGAGAGAGAGGATGTTTGGGGAGAAAAATAAAATGGCTAACTGATATTGTCTGGGATTTTGATGTTGTGTGTTGGTTTAGTTGTTGTTGCTTAACTCCTATGTCAGCTATAGTATAGCAGACGTATCATCGAAGACATTCCAGCCGTAACCATCTCGTCTTCTCGTCTTTTTCTGTGTAGGAAATAAGGCACGACATTAGTAAATGTGTCCTTTCCTTACACAGGTGTGTTTCGAGAGAGATTTGACTGCTATTTCTAGTGAGTCGAGATACCAAATGGCAGTTGCCTCATTCACTTGAGGATCATCGTTGAGTTTATTATCATCATCATCGCCGTCATCACAACCCCCACCCCCACAACCACCACCAATACGACGACTACGGCGAGGCGATGACGACGACGAAGACCACCACCATCAGCACCATCATCATCAACATCATCATAAGCAGCACCAGCAGCAACAGCAACAGTGGTAACACCACATACGCCAATACCAACAGCACTACCTTGTGTATAAAACCTCCACAACAAGCGGCATTAGTGGTAAGAAAATTGTCCGCCGAGCTGGACAACAGAAGGTCTTTAGAGGAGAAATCCCTCTTAATCAAGTGTCTCAGCTTTTAACTTCTGCCCTAGGATTACGGGATATAAAGAGACACAACATAAACATACACTGTTTAATTAAAACTATAGACATAAGCACATACATGGGTACATACACTACGATGCATATGTGTGTATGTGTGTATGTGTGTATGTGTGTGTATGCGTGCATCTAATTTGAGAGAGAAAGTGTATGTGTGTGTAGATAAATATATATATATATATATACACACATATACATAGAGGATCAAGACACGTGTTGAAAGCAATGCATTTAGAAGGATCTAATTTGAAGTATAACAATACTAAAAACTAAAACATTAGTGAATATACATGGTAAATGTAGTGTAAGAGTTAAACAAAATCACATCAAAGAAACAAATGCAAATATATCTCTTTAGTATTGGAACATATCTTGTTTCTTCTGCATACCGAACTCTCGCGATCTGCTTCGTCAGCCAGCTTTAACAAACGAAGCTGTCATAATTACATTACTTATTTGATTAAGCATCATTTCGGACGAAAATAACGAAATGAATGAAAAAGCATTTTAGTCTTTTTGTAACTCACATATATAAACCTTTGGTAATGGAGTAGTTATATTGTGTTGTTTAATTTCTAATTAAATTTATATACATATGTAAACAAAATTAGAATTTGATTCTCGCTCCAGCATGGCAGATTACATAAATATAAATATGTCTTATATCGAATAATAATGATAATATTCGATTCGTTTACAAGTAAACGGCCTTACTCAGCTATCCTGTGTTTTGATATCTATCGCCATACGTTTGTTCAACAGTAGCATCGAGGAACAATCAACATGTTTCTAGGTCACTACCCTTCATATGTGTGTGTGTGTATGAGTGTGTGTGTTTGTGCGCGCGTGCGCATACGTGTTTTTGTGTGTAGGGGCGTATCTATGTGCGTGTATATATATATATATATATATATATATATATATATATATACAAAATTTAGTACACCATCATCGAAGCTCTGGTTGCAGCGAAGCTAACGAATTCAATCTCGGTGTGCAGTTAAGCACTCAAAGGGTATATTACCCTAGTGTTATAACATTACGTTTAGACAGCTTTGCAAATTGAAGACAGCGACCGATAGACGGGCCACAGTGACCATAGCGACGAAAAAAACTGAACTCAGCATAAACATTTGACTAACCTGGACCACCGCGTCGGCATCATACACAACACATGATATACACCATATAATATACATCACATATAATATATAATATCTCCGCTAGGTTTCTGTAAATCCGAAATCGATAAAATCCATTTGCAGGTGTCTGCAAGTTAATGGTTTTTGGAAGATAGAACAAGGAATTTACTTCGTCAACAAGTTTTTCGTTCTCGTCCGCCCGGGTGTGAATGCTAGCAGTAAGCACTGCTAGAAGCCACATGGTTTTCCCGAAGTGAGGTAACCCGGTTTAGGCGGTCAATTCAAATTTGGAACAAAGGAATAAAATTCCTTTACACAAACCGAAATAAGCACTCAACTAGAAGTTATCAAACAAACATAAACAATTAATCAATCAATAGAATTGTCTAATGAAATTAATCAATTAATCGATGATTCTAGGAGATAATAATACCAAATTTAGTACAGCATCATCGAAGCTCTGGTTGCAGCCAAGCTAACGAATGCAATCTCGGTGTGCTGCTAAGCACTCAATAGTGTATATTACATTAGAGTTATAACATTACGTTTAGACAGCTTTGCAATTTGAAGACAGCGAACCCATCCTTTGGCCAGTTCAAGTAGCTTTCGATGTAGCTCATTAAAATAAACAAAGTAAATTTGAATACATAGAAGAAAAACGTACTTTATGTAAACATGAAAGCCTTAGGCACTATTCCAGCGAAATAATTTTAGATAAATTTAAGCATAATATTGTAAAAATTATGACATCATTTAATGTATGAACATCAAGCTTGAAACGATAAATTATACAATGTCAAATCTATAACTTAACTTAGTAATCTGTTAGAAATTGCTGGTTGTGAAATATACAAAATGATATTGTTAGTCTCTTTCTTTCAAGTACAAAGAGTAAATTAAAATCCGAATGAGCGGAATTACGAAAGATAACTCTTGTCTTACTTAATCACGAAAATTCACACAAATAACCAACATTTTTTAATGTTTCCTAAGGCCCCAATATCGATTTTTGAAAGCCTTTGTAGATCGTGTCCAGATTTTGTGCAAAGAGAAGCTCTGTATAAAATTTCAAAGAAATCGCATGAATGGTTTAGAATATATGAGCCCTCATTAGAAATTGTCCACACACATATACACATACATACAGAAAATTACAGATTTATATATATACATATATATATATATATATTCATTAGTTAAGAAAAACAAGACCACAAATTTCACAAGGAAGACATTATTAAAAGATTGTCAACATATTTTAGTTTGATGTAAGGAATGTAGAGAATAATAATAATAATATTAATAATAATAATGTCCGTTTACAATTGTTTCGCTACTCAATATAATATTTCTGGATCAAATGATTATATATCATTTTGATCTGGTTCAGTTCAAAATAATTAACATAATTAAAGATAGAGCGGCTCATCGGAACTTCAAAGGAATATAAATTAAAATAAGGAAAGAATGTTACATAATGTAATGTCCATATACTGGTATTTCACTATGGTGTCCTGGGTGTATCAATTGTCTGCCATAATCAAGCAGTATTCTTCTGTCGAGGCTGCATTGTGTGAGATCTGCCTATGGGTAACAAGATGGCCGCCAATGGACATATTTACCTTACTAATTAGAGCGTGGTTTCATGGGAAATAACTCCTCGAGAGATTAGAAATTGTGGATAGTTTATAGTTAAGTGCTAATTTTTAAATTTTTTAATTGAGAGACAATGTAAGGGAAGGTAACTTATAATTATATAAGTTAGTCATAACTATTTAACTTATTAACTACAAGTAAAAATGGGGCTAGATGACTATGTTGCGTCAAATATTCTGTTGGCGAAGGAATTAGCCCTTCGATGTTGACAGCTAATAGTTACCTCCGTTCTATCGTTAATCAGTAGAGGTCGTGATAGAGTTATGTAATATGCTTCCGTAATACAGAGATCACAAGATTTTCTTCGTCCATTGAACGGTTGGGCCCTAGCTAAGATATCACATGTTAGTGAGTGTTCAATGTTGGTTAATTTAAGGTTTTTAATGAGACTAGCTAGAGATGTCGAACATCTGTTGTTAGGGTCTCGGAAGGAAAAAGAGTGCGCGTTATAGCGTACCTTAAAAGGGTTAGAGGTAGACCCGATATAGGAGGTGGTATTCGAAGCAGTTTTAACCGTGCACCTATAAACTATGTTGGGTGTCAGGCAGTGTCCATTTAGTGGGCATGCATTAGGATAACGGCAGTTGCAGTTGCTTCTGCGGCTAGTGAGAGTAGGGTAGTTTAACCTAAGCGGTTGGTCAGTGTTAAGAGGATTAGATGGGGGAGGTGTGCTACTAGAGTAAGTATTGGTGTAGTGGCGTGGTGTATTTGATAGGGGTGGTGGTACCGCGGTATGGGAGTTATACTGTCTTAGTTTATGATGGTTACTGAATGCGATGTGGCTAGCTAGGTTAGGTGTTGTGGAGAATGAGATTTTATTGTTATTTTTATTAAAGAGTTTGTAATATCTATGGTTGGGGGGGGGGGGGGTTAGATAGGATAGAGAAAAAGCGTTTAGGAATATTAGTGGCTAGATTAGATGAGAATGGGGGGTTAAGCCAGGTGATATTTCTAGGCCTATTCCTTCTAGGGGTCCTAGTGAAGTTGGTAGGGGCCTTCCTAGGGTTATTATTATTGGGCATTTGTTATTTGCTCATTCCTATTCTAGGGTTGATTTTTAGTTTGCTACTTGGATGGGGAGCAGGCTGCTGCCACCATTAAAGTTCCCTGTATAAGTGCTGTAGCTGCTAAAATTCCGGCGAATCTGGCTATATGCTAAGGTATTTCTAGTTCTAGTGTTAAGTTTATTATGGTGAATTGCTGTGTTATGGCATTTAGGTATGTAGTAAATGGATTGTTCATAACAAGATTCAGAAAGAGCCTTATAATATGGTGCATGGTTTATAAATATCTCCTCATTTGCTGATAGCATGGAGATCCTATACGAGATAGATTTGATTACTGCTCTGATGACTGCCGGTGGGTGGTTAGAGTGTGGGCTAATATATGTAAGTATTTCACCTGGTTTATGGTAAGGGTAATACAGGTTATTGTTAAGATCCAGGGTGACGTCTAGGAAGTTGACTACTTTATGGTTCGGCTCGATGGTGATAGAGAGACCGTTATTTTTAAAGAATCTATGTAATTGTTTTTTGAGCAAATCAATGCCCCGATTAGGGCTATTGTGGACTGCAAATAGGGCGTCGTCCCAGTATAATCCGCCTTGCAAGGGTTGGATTTCGGCTCTGATGTTATGTAATAGGTAAATTCCAACTAAATCGGTGATTTGCGCAGAGTCACTTGAGCCCATCGTGATGTCAAAGTTGTCTGTTCTGTCTTTCTAGTCCAGAGTGCTCCGTTGAATTCAATGATCGTCTGCCTAGCCATAAGTATGATGTCAATCTCATTATTGGTTATATCCGAGTTGGTGCTGGCTAGGGTTAATGCTTTGTTGAGCAGTTCCTGGGTTATTGAAGCATAATAGCTGTCAATGTCAAATTGGATGAACCTCATAGATTGCTTGGACCTTAGATCGGAGAACCATCTGATGACTTGGCCGGTGTTGGACCACAACTTGTAGGTGATATCATCCCGTAGCCCAGGGATGATCCTATCAAGGATGTTCTTACTGATACGACCCAGGTCGGATGTGGTTGAGCTTATAAGTCTAATAGATGGGTTCTCTATAAAGTTTGGCTTATGATCCTTGAGAGAGAACCTTGGGGTTGTTGGTACATAAGGGTGGGTAAATCTATCCAGATGCAAGTCCTTAACCAAAGCATGGACTTTTCGGTTAAGTACGTTTACACTGGAGGGTATAGTTTTTGAAGTTTTTATTAAGTTTCTTAAGAAGGAAAGAGTTGTAAGTTTCAGGAGTCATGGTGTATAGATTTTTAGTTTCGTCAGACATAACATGTAAGAGGTGGCTATCTTTAAACTGCAACTGCCGTTACCCTAATGCATGCCCACTAAATGGACACTGCCTGACACCCAACATAGTCTATATGTGCACGGTTAAAACTGCTTCAACTACCAGCTCCTATATCGGGTCTACCTCTAACCCTTTTAAGGTACGCTATAACGCGCACTCTTTTTCCTTCCGAGACTCTAACAACAGATGTTCGACATCTCAAGCTAGGCTCATTAAAAACCTTAAATTAACCAACATTGGATATCTTAGCTAGGGCCCAACCGTTTAATGGACGAAGAAAATCTTGTGATCTCTGTATTACGGAAGCATATTACATAACTCTATCACGACCTCTACCGATTAACGATAGAACGGAGGTAATTATTAGCTGTCAACATCGAAGGGCTAATTCCTTCGCCAACAGAATATTTGACACAACATAGTCATCTAGCCCCATTTTTACTTGTAGTTAATAAGTTAAATAGTTATAACTAACTTATATAATTATAAGTTACCTCCCCTACATTGTCTCTCAATTAAAAAATAAAAAAAATAGCACTTAACTATAAACTGCCCACAATTTCTAATCTCTCGAGGAGTTACATCCCCTGAAACGACGGTCTAATTAGTAAGGTAAATATGTCCATTGGCGGCTATCTTGTTACCCATAGGAAGGTCTCACACAATGCAGCCTCGACAGAAGAATACTGCTTGATTATGGCAGACAATTGATACACCCAGGACACCATAGTGAAATACCAATATATGGAACATTACATTATGTAACATACTTTCCTTATTTTAATTTATATTCCTTGAAAGTTCCGATGAGCCGCTCTATCTTTAATTATGTTAATTATTTTCAACTGAACCAGATCAATAATGATATATAATCAATTGATCCAGAAATATTATATGTAGTAGCGAAACAATTGTAAACGGACATTATTATTATTAATATTATTATTATTATTCTCTACATTCCTTACATCAAACTAAAATATGTTGACAATCTTTTAATAATGTCTTCCTTGTGAAATTTGTGGTCTTGTTTTGCTTAACTAATGAATATTTCCAGCTCTGCGCGCCTACATTCTGCATTAACCCAGCCACCTAGGTGCTTTCCACAGCATATTGCACATTGAGGACATGCCTTATATATATATATATATATATATATATATATATATATATATATATATATATAGAAGAGCTTCTACAGGACTAGAACTGTTTTATTTGTAAGAAATCATCAGAAGCTTCCTGATGATTTCACAGGAATGAAACAGTTCTAGTTCTGTAGAAGCTCTTCTATATTAAAACTTTTATACTCTGCGATGTATTGAGTACGTTACTTACTGTGGTTACCTCCGATTCAACCCGGAATAACTTATATATATATATATTAAAATAACAGATTAAAGTTTAAGCAAACAATCGCTTAACGGGATCTTCTGGAACTAAAAAAATCAATCTGTGAACGCAGAATTAAATATTTCGAAAAACGTTGCAACCGAAGGAAAACAGGAAGACGATATTTTCTCTGGGCTTAGGGTTCTTATATATTTATCCTTATCGAGCTCTCTTGGGATTTTAGTATTCACATTTATTATTATTACTATATATATATATAGTATAAAAGAGAAAACACAGGTAAGCATTAAGAGAAGGATTTAATCCAGGTATTTACGACCGTTTCATTGGTAAGTGCAACCTTATATTGCTATACTGCAAATAGCAGCCACTCAATTATAATTTTTGTTCACAGTCCAAATTTTCAAAATAGTGAGTTACTCTTGAAATAATTCTTAATATATAGAGAAAAACATTTATTTGGAATTGTATTTACTAGTATAGAGAGAGAGGAATCAGGAGGTGAGGGGACAGACAGCATAGTATAGAGAGAGAGGAAGGGGGAAGAGGTAGGAAGTAGAATGACAAACTGAGGTGGAGGTAGGGGTAGAGGTGGAAGGATTCTTTGGTCAGTTTTGATAGCAGACATCATGTCGTGGAGTGTAGTGAGTTAAAGAGAATTAAATAGATAATAGTGGGAGCGATGGATAGAGAGGGAGAGAGAGAGGGGGAGATATAAAGAGATAAATATATATATATACATATATATATATATATATATATATATATATATATATATATATATATATATATATATATATATATATATATATATATATATATACACACGGTACTACTATGGAAAAGCATTACATAGGTATGTCCCTAAAGAACAATCCTATACCTCGGAGAAAGGATTATACTCTCGGGATGATACAGCGAACAAATGACTTTATACGCAGAGTTAGATGGAAAACTTTCCATTTCGACAAAGGACGTAATGGTCGCACCGTGGAATATAACAAAGAAACATACGGCTTCAAATCGTGTAAAAACCCACCTACCAACCCTCAACTGGATGCCTTTGAACAGGACTTACTGAAGATGATTATAAATATCAAATTCAAAAAGCAGAGGAATAATAAACTCCAGAATGACATAAATACATTCATCAAAAAGCTGCGAACCACCAATGGAATTATTGTCAAAGCGGACAAAACATCAAATGTGTATACGATGGATGTTAATACATACAACAGCTTCATACGGAAAGAATTACATAGGAAATACAAAAAAACAAATGAGGCGGCACTGATAAACATCAACAACGAGGCACACAATATAGTCAAACACCTAGGAATAGACGATAGAACGGAGCCACTTAAGCCATGTACCCCCACATTTAACCTCAAAGACCACAAGGTAAATTTTGATTATAACCCCACTATTAGACTTATATGCCCATCCAAATCGGACATCGGGAAAATTAGTAAACATATATTAGACAGAGTGATAGCACAAATGAAGAATAAACTAGTGATTAAATTATGGGGTAACGCTACAGAAACAATAAATGGTTTAACAATATAGCTAACAAAGAAGTATCTAAATTTATACAATTTGACATTAACGATTATTACTCATCTATATCCCCCAACACCTTGGATAAAGCCTTAGCATTCGCCAAAGCCAATTCTGACATAACAGACGACGAGATAAAAATCATATTAGCTGCTAGGAAAACAATAATTAAATTTGAAAACGCCTATTGGGAACGTAAGGATAGATTAAATAACTTTGACATCACGATGGGGGCTAACGACTCGGCTCAAGTCACAGACTTAGTAGGTATTTACATAGCCCATGGTTTACAAAGTGAGTTTAGCGACCTTCACGGTGGAATCTACAGAGACGACGCCCTTCTCCTAGTTAAGAACCTAAATAACCAGAGCATAGAAAGACTCCGTAAGAATATTAGAAAGACTCTCGGAAAACTAGACCTTAGCATAACGTATGAGTATAGCACTAAAACAGTTAACTTTCTAGATGTGACGCTTAACCTAAATACGGGACTTATAAGACCTTTTCACAAGATTAATGAAAACTTAGCATACATCAACTGTAACTCAAACCACCCACTATCAATAATTAAATCCATTCCACGCAGCATATCCCTTAGGATCTCCCGCCTCTCATCTAACCGGCAAATCTTCGAAGAACATGCAGAATACTACAATACCGCATTAGACAAGGCAGGCCACTGAGATAGAGTAGAATATATAGATGAAAGCCTCTGTGAAGCACACACGAACACGCATAACACAAACTCCAGAAACACACGCATAGACACATTTACGCATAGAACTGCAAAGTATACGGCAAATAGAAATACAACATCGAAATCAAACAAGTCACGCAGTAGAAAATATATTTGGTATAACCCCATATTTAACACCTCTATTAGTACTAACCTACCCTCTACTTTCTTTAGAATAATAAATAGGCACTTTCCAGATTCACATAGATACAGCAAAATCCTTAACACTAAATCTATTAGACTATCCTACTCCACGGCACCAAATATAGAAGCACACATTAAGATGCTTAACGCTAAAAAGATACATAACAACACCCAAACACAAATTTACAACAATAACAATACAATTACCACCGAACACAACAGAATATCTAATACACAACCACCCGCTTATTGGCAAACAAAACGTAACACACTTGTTCAGGCATCGCAGCCCACAAATAATGCCAAAGTTGCCCATAACAAGAAATGTAACTGCCACCTACTTGAAACCTGTCCATTACAAAATGAATGTATGCAGTCTAACCTGGTTTACCAATGCACAGTGGAATCAGACAACCAGAAATGGTATTACATCGGAGCGACTGGGAATACTTTTAAAGCTCGTTGGTATACACACCGTTACGCAATGAAACATTCCCAGCACCGTTATGTAACTACCCTTGCAAACAAGACCTGGCAACTGAGGGAAAGTAACCATCAATACACCCTGAAGTGGAACAAATTATCGAACGCGCCCCCATATCGGAGTGGTATGAGAAGCTGTCGATTATGCGACCTTGAGCTGTTCCACATCTTAAGTTCGAAGAATAGGTTACTCAACAATAAAATTGAGAGATCAATTTATTGTAACCATAGACTCAAAGAGAAATTTTCGCACTACAAATCGAACCCTTAACCTCTTACTACCAGCTGACAAACTGCATATACTTAGACTTTATACCCTCTTATATCTAGACCCACAAAACCAATACATATATCCCCTTCTTCTCCCTCATTCCTCTTCTATTTCTTCGTCTTCTTCCTTCCTTCCCCCTTCTTGGCTATCTTTTCTTTTCTTCCTTCTCACCCCTTCTTTGCTTTTATCCCCTATCCTACTAAATAAGGCACTTATAATGGCCATGGACAATAGTGACTTGACTAGACCCCAGATTGATGTCATACTTGCGGCCCGTAAAACAATAATCACCTTTGAGGACCAATTATGGACCCGCAAGGATACGCAAAACAACTTCGACATTACTATGGGGTCTAGTGACTCGGCGCAGGTCACTGATTTGGTTGGCCTATACTTACTTAACCTAATCCACAGGGAACTTCCGTACCTCAGCGGTGGTTTGTATCGCGACGATGCACTTCTACTTATAGACTATAAAAAATTCAATATAGAAAGGACTAGAAAACTATTGCACAAAACATTCAAAAACTTTAACCTTAGTATTACCATGGACAAAAACACCAAAAACGTCAACTTCCTAGACGCCACACTCTACTTAGACTCAATGATATATGCACCTTTCCACAAACCTAATGAAAAACTCATCTACGTAGATACCAAGTCTAACCACCCTAAATCTATATTGAACTCTACCTCTAAGGGAGTATCTAATAGAATCTCTAATCTATCCTATGACATAAACACATTTAACAATAACTCGCAGTATTATAATCAGGCATTAGCTAGATCAGGCCATAATACAGGGATAGAGTTCCTACCTACAAAAACACATAGCTACAACATCATTTCACACAACATGTCCATGGGAAAATTTAATAATAGGAATAGCAACTGCACACACACTAATAGGGATTGTAACAACAAGAGTAACCCGCACCACAGAAATGACCATAGGAACATTAAAGGAAACAAATCAGCAGACATAAAAAACAGAAATAGAAGAAGAAATAATACATTTTTCAACCCTCCTTTCAATTTAAACGTCTCTACCAACCTTCCTAGGGCTTTCTTCTCACTACTAGGTAAACACTTCCCATCCGGCCACAGGTACCACGGCCTTTTAAACAAAAACACTATTAAGATCTCATACTCTACTACGCCTAACTTAGCATACCACAGCTAGTACAAATAAAAGAAAAATTAATTCTTACTTCCAACAAACTAAATCACAACGGTCGATAAACCTTCAAAATAACATTCAAAATAACAGTCAAAGTAACATTATAACAAATAACCGTAATATCAATGGAAATAATAGTAATAGCACTAGTGTAAACATTAACGCTGCGTACCACAACCCGCATAACCATAACCCTATAGCTAACCTCCAAACTTCTACACAGCATAGTAACCGGCAGACTAGCACCCAGAGTAATTGTAACTGTAGATCAAGTAGAACCTGCCCTTTAGATAAAAAATGCTTAACCAAGGATATCATATACTCATGTACAGTCACAACTAACAGCTCTCCTGAAACCTACATAGGCTCCACTTCTAACTGCTTCAAAACTAGATACAATTCGCACCTCCACTCTTTCAAAAACACAGTCTAGCCAACTCCACTTCACTATCTAGCTACATACACTATCTAAAAACTAAAACTAAAATATATACACTTAAATGGGAAGTGGTAGGTAGTGCAACATCGTACAAACCACCTGATAAATTTTGTAACCTCTGTCTACTAGAGGCCCATACTATCATCTTCTCTAAACATAATCTCCTTAATAAAAAATCAGAAGTGTTCGCAAATTGCCAACACCGCTTCCGACACTCGTTCCAAAACTTTAAACCCTATATATAATAATGTCAGACTGGAACCGGCACCACCCCTAGCAATTAACATCAGTAGCACACCTTACACCTCACATCCACACCCATCTCTATACTCTAAAGATAATACTGACAGCTTTTTAGTACCACCTACCCTGGGAATACCCCCTTGTACCTCTAATACTGATATCTCGACCGTGGACTACTTATTCTGCATTGCACAAATATAAGATTAGTATAAATTTGGGGACACGGTACTGGTTGCGATAGCATAGTCCTGTGCATGGATTACCACCAAGAGATAGATTGATGATTAGATAGATAATCGTATTGTTAAGTGATTATATACTCTAAGCGATCAGTTCATTGAATTATGCACGTAATCATCTTGATGTGGACTCCTTTAATACCTATTAATAGACTCCACTCTAGCTTGGAGATGTGATACATAATTGATTTATATTTGAGACGGGGGTTGCCTATTGCTTGATGGCCAGACTAGTGCATTTATATGAGAGATTGGATCTCCGGACCATACCGATGATTTACTGGAGATGCAGGCAAGCAATGACCCGGAGCCTACCGGGTGGCATATATAATAGTGGGACCATACCAGGTCCTATTGTTATATTACATTTGCATGGAGCAGTGACTTGAGAGTCTGACTCCTCTTATAGAACGTTCAGATATGACACCCCTTAATTAATGGATGGTAATCATCCTAATATATACACCCTTGTACTTCTTAATGGACAACTCTCTAACCTATAAATGGGTAACATACTCTAGATATTAGTTATAACTTCACATGATAGACACGTATTTGAATCACCATTAATGTAGTTTAGCATAGTAATGTAACTAAGATAACTAGCTAGTTACCTCCCCTTACGCATTAATTCCCCTTAGTCATTCAGACACTTCCGGAATCTGGACAGCATGATATATTAATTAAGAACCGACTGGATACGGTTTATAGCTTGACTATATGCTGAACCACTGCGAATTACACGATAGACGCGTGTTCTCTATATATATATTGCGTCTCATGGATTATGTGAGTGGTGGTGTGAGCAAGGACAGTGGTACGACCTTGCCTACGATACAATAAGGTTTATAGTATGTTGATGGTTTTTGATATTTTGGTGTTTCCCCGCATCCGAGACTGTATATCATACAGATGTATGAGAATAAATGACTTAATAATTCAGCCTATATAATAAGATCGATTGCCTGCTTCAACTGCCTGACCCTGCAAATATCATTCTGACGCACTCTAATCATGTATAGATAAGACACGCGTGCATGCTACACGGGAGATTGTTTCATACACTGACTACTCTAAGCTTTCCTCTTGCTTTATCTTCATAGACTGCTAACGCTTCATGTTTATCTTTATTTTCACTCTTATTTTCACTCTTGTTTTTATTTTATTTTATTTTTATCCTGTAACCTTTATATGTAAATTGCCATGCTATATCATTTGATGAATGTCACCCCACTGTTGATCAATATGCGCATATGTTTTATGTGTCTCTTGGGTTGAAAAGGAGGTCAAGTATGTTATAAATAGTTGCTCCGAAGAATCCAAACCTCGGTTTGGAGGAAACAATTGTAAGCAAATAAATGACTTAA